>CAKNXH010001960.1:59482-148489 GCA_932178445.1 Andricus quercusramuli
AACAATGTTGTTGAAAATTAGTTTTGTTTTTGTTTCAAATTAGTTTATTAATCTTTTTGGTTAAAAACCAACTATTTCAGTTAAAGATTAATCATTTCAGTTGAAAATTCATGTATTTTGTTGAAAAATCGTCTTTGTGGTAGAAAATTCATTTTCTTGGTTTAAAATTCAAGTATTCCAGCTAAGTATTCATCATTTTAGTTGAAAATTTATCTTTTTCCTCGAAAATAAAACTACTTGGTTGAAAAATTTTTCTGGAAAATTCATTTTTTTACTGAAAATTTAACTTTTTCATTTTTGTTGAAAACTGATCTCTTTTTTGTGCAAAATTCAGCTATTTGTTTGAAAATTGATCTTTTTCAGTTACCAAAATATGTACTGCATTTTAAGTATAAGTATATAAAATAAAAATTTATTTGAATTATAATTTTAGTTGAAAATTCATTTCTTCAGTTTACAGTTTAACTATCTTGTTGAAAATTCGTTTTTCTGGCCAAAGTTTTTTTTTACTCAAAATTTTACTATTACATTTTTTTCGAAAAATTTATCTTGTTAGTTGCAAATTCAACTGTTTGGGTGAATATCCATTCTTTTTGTTAGAAAAATAACCCTCATGTTTGAAAACTTAACTATCTGGTTGAAAATTAATTGTTGTATTCTGTTGAAATTTCTTTTTTTTCAGTTTTTACATTTTTGTGCAAACTTCATCTCTTTCGTTAAAATTTTGTTTTGAAAATTGATCTTTTTTGGTTTGAAAATGCATGTGTTTTGTTGACAACTTATTTTTATTATTAAAGATTCATCATTGTAGTTGAAAATTTATCTCTAATGGAAAATTTCATTATTGTGTTCAAAATTCATTTTCTTGTTAAAAAGTTCAAAAATTCAATAACTTGGTTGAAAGTTTTTCTCTCTTGATTGAATAATCTTTTCTTGGTTGAAAATTGAACTTATTTGTATAGAATTCGTTTTTTAGTTAAAAATTAATTTTTAACTAACTATTTAAGTATTCGATTTTTTGTTAAAAATTTATATTCGTTAATTGAAAATTCAATTATTTGGTTGCAAATTCATATAATTTCTGGAAAATTGGACTTTTTTGGTCAAAAATTAATCGAAAGTTAATATTTAATTCAATAAGCAAAAATAATTGTTAAAACCAATTAATTGTTGCCCATTTAACAAATTCAACAAATAAACAATCAACAAATTAACTTTTGTCCATTCTATTTGGTTAAAAATTAGTTTTTTTTTGTTGAATTAAACTGTTGTTTATTTGAAATCAAATTTATTCGTTGAAATATATTAACTACTTTATTTTTAATTATTGAGGATTCATTTTTTTTCGTTAAAAACTAATTTTTTCAATTGAACATTTAACTATGACATTTTTGGTTTCAAATTAAACAATCTTGTTGAAAATTTTTATTTTTTGGTTGAAATCTCGTCTATTACGTTCTTCATTGAGAATAAATCTTTTTGGATAAAAATATTTTGTGTCTTGACTGCAAAAAATTACCTTTTCCGGTTGCAAATTCATCATAACTTTTTCATTGAGCATTCATCATTTTTGCTTGAAAGTTGAACTACTAAAAATTTTGTTGTTGTGTTGAAGATTCATCATTTCAGTTGAAAATTCATCTCTTTCTTTGAAAAAATAACCATTTGGTTAAAATTGTCTTGGTTAAACATTCATTTTTTTTAATGAAAATTTATCCATTCCATTTTTGGTTTAAAATTTATATTGTTTAGGTTAAAAATTCAACTATGTGGTTAGATATTTGTTTTTTACGTTCTCATCATAATGAGAAGATATTGGTATTATGTAAAATTTGACTTACAAGTTTTCATCAAATCTCCACGTTTTGAGACCCCGTGAGTTAGAAAAAACAATTCTCACGAAGGAGTCTGTCAGTCTGTATGTCTTTCTGTCTGTCTGTCTGTAGTCTGCAGTCTGTAGGCACGATAACTTTCGAAAAAATAATCAGATTAGATTGTGCTTTGGCACACTTTTTCAAGGCATGTATTTAGTTGAAAATATGTTTGTTTCGGTTGAAAATTTATCGTTTTTAGTTGAAAATTCATGTTTTTAGTTGGAAATTCCACGTCTACTAAACAAATTTTTATTTGGCTCAGTATATTGTAAACCTTCTAGAAGTGGAATTCGTAACATTATTATCTACTGTTCCGAATTGTAATGTCGGGCAATTTTGTCCAAAAAAGGTGTTTTTTCTCACTGTGCGGCGACGCAACTGTCTAATATCAAGAAACAGTTTTGAGAAGCTAGGTACTTGGGTAGAGTTCATTTGAGTTTGCGACCTACGCAAATTCATGTTAAAAATGCGGTGTATGCGTCTCACAAAGCCTAGACGGTAAAACTTGTCAGTTTACTGTGTAAGGTCCCTCTTTTCGAGTTCGGAATATCGTATCCTACTGTGCAGCGGTTCTTTTGAAGCTGCTGTCACATTCTTGTCTTATGGAGTCTCTTCAGTTTTTTCCCTCTATCTAAGGCAGCGTTTCCCAAACTTTTTTCGCACTTTTTGGGGAGCGGTAGGGTCGCCACCCTCAAATTTTTTCACAATACTGGAACCCAAGAGAGACACTGGACGCCTGTCACTCAGCCGCGGATGCTTGCTTACCGCGACCTTCCCATTGTTAGAGAATTAGAGCCGGTTGAGGAAAATGAAATTTGGTAAAATAATAATAAAGTAAACTTTAATAGGCTGCGTTGGATTTGTTAGATTATGACAAGAACGATAAAAAAAGATAGACGGAAATCGGATAATAACTACCAGAGTTATCGCACTTTTGTTACACTGAGAGGTCCCATTTATATATCCACAAGAATTGTAAATGTTTCCTTCGTTGGTGCAAATATCAACCGATTTTCAAGAACTTTTTTTTCAATTTTCTCAAATTATTTCACGGATTTCATTCAGCTAATTAAAATTAAATTGAACCATGTCTTCATAATTTCAGTTATTCTAACTGTTCATTATCTCGTAACAATGAAAGGGTTATTCGTGGCAGGTATACGAAAGCAGCCGTCTGCTCGCAGCGGGGGGCCTGCCTCGAAGACTACCGAGCTACCGGGCCCGGGGTGGCATCCCCCTACCGAGCGGTAGGGTATCTACCCGCGGTAGCAGTTTGGGAAACGCTGATCTAAGGTTCTATCTTTGCTCGTATCTTCTCTTGCGACCTACTCCCACATAGCCAGTTCCCATAAAACGCACGGACGTGCAAAATGAGTTGGGATCAATGGGTCCCACGGACCCCAGTGGCACGCGAGTCAAGTGGACCCTCGTTGCCACAATTACAAGGAAAAGCCCAATAATCCCAGAGTACATCACAATTTCACACCGGAATCAGGTTGGTCGCCTTCTCTTTTTTCTTCCCTCTTTTTTATTTTTGTCCAAAGAAACAAATTTTGTTTTTTGTTTTTTTAGGAATTGCAATAGGAGCATTTTGTGGTGATTGTACAAATTTTATTGTTGAATTCTTGTTTTATTTTCAGGAATTCTATATATTGACTGGATTATTGGACGTTGAATGGGATTTTGAATTTGATTTTGGTCTGATTTAAGATTCTTGAATTTCAGTTTATAACTTACAGGGAGCACAAAGTAGAAGCAACTCAAAGAAGTGGAAAAAGGGTAATTTTTAACGAAAAGGGTGAAAAATAGGGCAAATATTAGACATCTAATTTTCAGAGTGGCTACCTAAACTTTCAACCAATTTTCAGGCTATTTCCCGGGTGTCACGCTCAAAAATTAAATTTTTCCCGGTTGACTTTTAAGCGCTCATAATCATTATTATTCAATAGTAATTACTTTATCATATGAAATTGAGAATGATTTAAAAATTTAGAACTCCAAGGTTAAATATATTATATAATGTTATTGTAACTGTGATTTCAGAATTCAAAGCCCAAAATGCTCTCCGAATAGGGGAAAGAGGGTCCAAAAATATTGTATTTTAAACAAAATAGCCGAACTTTTAGCCGAAAAAAGATGGATTACAAACAAAATAGTTCAGTTTTCTAGCGGAGAAGTCGAATGTTTAAAGAAAAAAGAATTGTCATTTAAACCCAAAAAGATGAATTTACAAACACAAAAATTGAATTTTGAACCAAATAGTTGAATTTTCAACTTACGAAGATGAATCTTCAACTAAATGATCGAATATCTAAAAAAAACAATAACTTTCGAAAGAATTGACAGATTAGTTTGGGCTTTGGTACACTCTTTCAGTGTCCTAAAATGAAGGTCAAGTTTGTTAGCCAGCCATTTTGGATGGAAATTCGAACAGTGAGCACATTTTTATAATTTTTTAGATCACTTTTTTCAGATTTGAAAATTCTACACACCCAATTAATTTGTTTGATAAAGCAAAAATTACTGAAGTTATAGCATTTACGAAATTCCAAAAACAAACGAAAATGAACATTTTAGCTCAAAAAACGCACGATATGAAAAAAAGTCTAGATAGGAAAAATGTTGCTTTTCGAACACCTTACAATATTGTCATGACAACTTTTTGAATTTTCCGAAAAATGAAAAACTCAAATTTTGATGACACAAAAAAATAATAACAAATAAAAAATTCCATTTCGCGGTCAAACAGTGCAAGATGTGAAAAAAGATGAGGAAACAAATATTATGTATATAGAAAAGGTCTACAAATTTGTTATGAGCCACTTTTTGATGGCAAGCGTAGTTTTTGTTTTAATCTTAGAAAATAAAATTGAAAATAATAGAATTACATTCTTAGACACAAAACACAAGGTATGAAAAAAATTAATGGACAAAAGTTACTATCACAAAAAAGAGCTATACACATTTGTCACAAATAATTTTTTTCCAGAGGCGTAGTTTTTCTTTTAATCTCAAAAAATAACATTAAAAATAAAACAATTTTAGACACAAAACACAAGGTATGAAAAAAATTAATCCACAAAAGTTACTACCACAAAAAAGAGCTATTGTTACGTCATGGAAAACGTAAAAGACTTTCCTTTTTAATTAGGTTCCTCGTTTTAGTTGAGATCGAAGATCTCGCACAGGGAAGAGGAAAGAGTAGCCAATAAATAAATATAGATTAGTTTAAACAATTTATTATAATCAATTACACTTGAAACGTATTGTTTATTAAGGCTTTAGCACAAGAAACTGAAGGAAGGCATGTAGACACTCTAATCCTTGGCCAGGACCTTTAAAATAAAGGAGACTCATGTATTATGGCCCAAAAGGAGTTAGATAATGAAGTTAGATTTATTAAAATTAGAACTTACCGGTTTATTGATTCGATTGAAGAATCAAATGATATCTAGATGGTCTCCGTGTAGTGGTGTGAAAGAAAGGGGTTGTGCACCTTGATGTAAACAATAAGGGTTCCAATTCAGGGTTGAATGGGTACGAAGTAATCCAAGATGGGAAATCCCGGATTCGGGTTTCCCGGTGCACAACACTTGACACAAGGGCACACACACTAACACGCGAAGGATACCGGTTTCACACACTAGACACTGGACAGTCGAATCGGGGAAAACCGTAGGAAATAGAGAAGAGTTGTACGGAACTGTGACTTCTAAATTTTTGACTGACCCATGCTGGTCCATTCACTTCTTATAGGGCCTATAGCTACGTTTGTGCATGCTGCAACGATCCTGTATACGCGTACGTCACGTATATATATAGATATACTATACGGGTTGTAATGTTTTCAGTATATCTATAGCTATGTCTTCCAGTTTCCACGTGCTTTTGGGCCCTATACTCTATGCGTCTATAGTTAGACAGTGAACGCTACGAATTACAATGTTCTTACTATAGTCTATATTCTATACCTAGTCTGCTCTCGTGCCGGACATATATATAGCTATATCTTACAGTGTACAGCGTGCTGACTATATATATATATAGCTGCACTACACAGTGCATGATATTCGCTCTGTATTTATTAAGTACTTATTAGTATAAGTATGCAAATATATAATTATATGAATAAATATATTAACATATATATACGTCACGGGACGTGACACTATACAAATTTGTCATAACTGATTTTTTTTCCAGAAGCGTATTTTTTTGTTTTAATCTCAAAAAATAACATTTAAAACAATTACATTTTTAGAAAAACTACACAAGAGACAAAAAAAATTAATAGACAAAAGTTGATCAACCAGAATTTATCTACAAATATTTTATAAACTTTTGTTACAAAAATTTTCTTAGCACCACTTTACGCTAGGATGCGTATTTTTGGTATAAATCTTGGAAAATAACATTAAAATAAATCAAATTGAATATATGGAAAAAGGACACAAAGTGTAATAAAATTTTTAATAATAAAATTGTTTTTTTTTTATAGAATGCGCGCTTTTTCCAATTATAAAAACAAGGCAATGCAAATACGTTTGTTTCAATACCAATGCATATTATGAATGTTCATAATATAAATTTATTTAAGTGATACATTTTTCAGGGTAGTTGAGGATAAAATCTAATGAAAAATAAGCAACAAATATTGAAGTTACCATTATAAATAAAATGTTTACTTTATTTTGCAATATCTGAATTAGCAATCTCAGGCTGACGTGCAGAAATAAATATAATATACATTTGATATAATAGTATTGAACCTAATGTAAAAAGTTCGCATTTTTGGCAAAATCGAGTGCGAAGCACGAGGACACGCGATGAGAATGTGTTCGTTAAAGGCGAAGGAGCATTAACAAAAGAGAATTCACAATCACCAAATATTACAGTTGTCGATACTTTTACGCAGGCGCGCTCAAACTTGCGAGCAAAGTGAGCTGCGCGCGATGAGAATGTGCTTTTTTCAATGAAAACTGTATAATCGGATTCTCGAGAGCGAAGCGCGAGTGTGACAATGAGAATATAATCCTCAAAGCCGCCTTCGTTTGGGAACCGTCTTTGGAAAAAAATTGAAAAACATGTTATGTTATGAAACGTTACAAAACAAAATTGTGAAGTTTATTGAAATTTACCCCCTATGATCGACAAAAAATCTATTATTCAACTTAAATATGGAGGGTGATACTTATTTTTTTGAAAATAATACAAGTCTTGGATCTAACACGAACTTTACACGACCAAACATGCCAAACTTTTTTCAACATATTGAACAGGAGAACGGAAAAAACACGAAGATACTTTTAAAACTATTTTCAACCACTAATCACCGCACAGCTGAGACTACTTCTCAAAGATGTTTTCTCCTGCCGTGCAGGTATAACGATTTGATTCCAAATCATATTCAAAATTTGTGCGCACATTATCAAAAAAGTTTCTTTTTTTATAGTGATTCGTGTAAAAAAAATTTTCTGCGCATAACAATTATACATCTGCGAAAATTTTAAAATTAGAAATCTGAGATATTCATCACCATATTCAGTATTTAAACAAATTATTGATAAACAATAAAAAACAAGTTATTAATTCTGGTATTGAAATTAACACTATAGAAAAATTCTTAGGATTGTCTAGTAGAAAATTTAAAACTGTTCTTCGTAATTATAATATCCATCACAGACAAAAATTTGAAAATTTATTATTAGATAATGGCCGTTGCAAAAGTGTAAACAGAGACATTTGGGTTAAGAAACTGATTAAGAAACAAATCCCTTCTGATGTTATTGATATTGTATCTTTGGGCCTTAATCACAGTATTCCTTCAAAATTTTCTCCCAAAGATGCGATTAATGTGATTAAAACTTTAAAAACGTCTTTACAATCACTAGACATGACAGATACTACAAAAACAAGATGAGAGACAAACTGACTAGAAATATATGCAGTAATATGGAAGAAGACACTCATATTTCTGTCGAAGAAAGATCCTTTGTTAGAAAACTAAAAGCCACAAAATCCTTCATCAATGAGAAAAATGAATAATATTTTGCTGGATTCTAATATCTATAAAAGATTAAATAAAAATCCTCTTAAAAAATTACAAGAGAATACTTTTAAAATATTGAAAGATTTGAACGATAATGCATTTTTGCAATATAAATATCACAATAACGAGTTGACTTGCACTAATACTATGCTAGCAAAATGTTACGGTTTACCAAAAATCCATAAGGAAAGTACACCACTTCGTCCCATAATTTCTTTAATCAACAGTCCAACTCATTTTTTAGCAAAAGTTATATATCAATAACTCAGAAATGTTATAAAGATTCCTAAATCACACATTAATAACAGTCTTGATTTAATGGAAAAATTAAAAAATGTATTAATTGATAATGGTCATATTTTCATGTCCTTAGATGTCAATTCTTTATTCACAAACGTTTCATGCTCCTTAGTGTTAGAAAGTCTTGATAGAAGGGTTCATTATATTCATTCTAATGATAAAATACCTTTCGATGACATAATACGATGTACAGAATTTCTTTTTAACAATACTTATTTCGTTTTCAATGAAAATATCTATCAACAAATATTTGGAACTCCGATGAGTTCTCCTATTCCACCCCTATTTGCAGACATGGTTATGGATGACCTGGAAAGTTATTGCTTAAAAATTCTAGAAGACAAACACGGCGTCACTATCCCTTTTTACTATCGATATGTGGACGACACTATTTTATGTTTCAAAAAAGATCATATCAATTTAATCATCGACAAATTTAATTCATTCAACAGAAAGTTACAATTTACATTTTAAATAGAAGAAAACAATAAAATTAATTTCTTGGATATATCTTTGATAAAAGAAGATAATGAAATTATTATCAATTGATACCAAAAGCCAAACTGACCAGGTTAGGACGGTTAATTTCCTTTCAGGTCACCCAAAACAAGTAAAAAAAAAACATTGTATTCAACTTGGTAGACAGGGCAATAAAGTTATCACACAGGAAATGTCATACAAAAAATTTGGAAATTATAACTAATTTATTGCAAAACAATGACTATCCGATAAAATTTATTAATCCGCAAATAGAGATCCAAAAACAAAAAATAAAATACTCACTTGATCAAAACAACTCTGCTCGAAAACAGTTATTGGCCTGTCAACCAAAAGTTTGCTTACCATACATAAAAAGGTTTTTTGATCAAACTCATATATTTGAAAAATTTAATATAACTGTAATACCTTCGATAAAACCTTCTTTGTCATGCATACTTAAGCTAGGTAAAGATGTGTCAGAAAAATGGGATCAAACTAATGTTGTTTATAAAATCACTTGTAAAAATTGTCCTGCTTGTTATCTAGGTGAAACCAAAAGAATGTTAGAAGTACGCATAAAAGAACACAAAAAATAACAACAAAAAAAAAGGAATTTATTATAAATGTACATTGTAGCTCTCATAATCATGAATTTGGCTGGAAAAACACCACAATTCTTGATTTTGAAGCTAATTATCAAAAAAGATTAATCACTGAAATTTTACACATGAAGGTCAACAACAATAGCATTAACGAAAAAGAAGATATTTATACATTAAATCACAGATACAATCCAGCGTTACAAAGTTTAAAACTTTGAGTTTTCATCTAATTATATTTATCTGTATATAATAATTCGTTAATTATACGTAATGCTCTTGATCTGAGTCTCAACGCCGGCAGTTACAGTCCTCGCCTTACAGATGATGGTCTAGAGTTATAGACAAAACCCAAATTCGGACTAGTTGACAAGAAAAACATTTATTTTCTTGTCTACTCAAAAAATTTTTATTCTATGTGATGTCTTGACAAAGTTATATAAGGTGAAGCGCAACCATTTTTTCCAAATTATCCAAAAATTCGTGTTTTGTACTGGTTCTAAATGTTGGTGTTTTTTTTTTAAATGAAATTTCAGTCTGAAGAGGTCAGCGAACCAAGCTGACGAAACGCTAGAAAACAATTATATTATTATAATATATATAATATTATATATAGAATATTATTCAAATTGAAAAACAATTTCAGTTATCATTGCGCGTCAAGCGCGCAATGAGAATGTGCATATTCTCTATTAATAATAATGACTATTCCTACAATGGACTATTCATTAATTTATGCAATTATACTATCATTTTCAAGATATGTTTTTGATGTCATAATGTTAATTTTGATATTAAAAATGTTTTTCTCCTGGAGTTCTATTCGCCGAAATCCGCTCATGTAAATTCTTGAGATTAATCATAGTATTTTTATTGCTTCGCGATGAGTAGAATGATAAATAATGGCTTATGATTATTAATAGGACTTATATGCATAGTAGTCTCTGCGATGAGAAACGCTTAGCTCGAAATTATAATGCATGCGATCATTTGAGGCCATCCAATGACGCGTCTGGGATTAGACCCTATTTGGTCCAAAGGATGAAATATCTCCAGACTTTTAAGAACGCACTCTGACCATTTATATAGTTTTAATGGAAGCCAAGATAATTTAAGATGCTAAATTCAAAAAATGAAAATATTGAACAAGCCTAATCTTTCTTGAACCAAACTTGTGTGATGTCTTCTTACAAAGAAGAAATAATCTCCTCTTGTAGACATTTATTCTTTTCTTATTGCAAAATATATACGTATCTAAAGTTTAAGCTTCATATCCTGAAGATTTCAATAAACATAATCTTTGTGAGAATGAATGAAATATTGTTTTATTCGTTTCCAGAATGAAAGAATAAAAGATGTATTCAACGCATTTTAAATAAAATGTTTACCGAAAATTTTCTATAGAAAAAGAATCAAAAATACATTATGACAAAAGTGAAGTTATCACTGGCCACTGGACCGGGAAACCGGGAAATGACCAAGAATTTTTTTCGTCAGGAATAAATTTTTTGCAAAATTATTGACTGTTGATATATAAATAAGAAATAACCCCTTATTAATTTTAAGCGACTTGAAACAAAAATAATTCAACTTGAAAGTAAATATGTATAAAAAACGTTTGAACGGCACAACCCTAATTTTGAAAAAGGGAGTAATTTTCGTATTTGATTTTTTTCCGTATTGAGAGAGCACATTTTGTTTTTGGTATTTTTTACATTTTGATTGAGTTTGAAACGCATACATTTTATTTTTTGTTGAATTGGTAGAATTCGATATTTTATATTTCAACGATTTTTATGAAACCGGGAAAGAAACTTGCTTTTCAATATTTCATGAATTGGAAGAAGGATCATTTTTCCTTTTTAGCATTTTCACTTTGTTGGAAGGAAGACAATTTTCGTGTTCAATTTCTCTTTTACCATTTTTAGAGACTTGGAAGGGAGGAAATTTTGGTTTTAATATTTTCTGACTTGAAAGAGGGACATTTTTTATTTTTAAGATTTTTATCGAACCGGAGAATGATAAGCAATTTTTTTTCTCGATTAAAATGGCGACCCTGATTATATAAAAATTAACGTGTTAGAAAAGTTTAATAAGATGAGAGACTATTTCCTCGAGCAGACAATACATGAAGCAAATTCATATAATATATCACCCTTCCCATTCACATAATGTCGTTGACACTTCAATTGACACTTTAATCGAACCACTTCTGTAATTTTCATCCGACTATCGTCGTCAATGAGTTTGCCGCCTTTGAAAATTAAACATACTGACAATTTTAATCCCTCTTGAAAAACAACTGCATGGCATTTCCGCCTAAATGAATTCCAATCGTTTGAATCTGTTGCACAACATCAATTTAGATGTGATTCTGAATGAAGTGAAGACATCTTTCTATAAATAAATACCTTTATGTATAAATTCAGAATATTTCACATCTGATATAATATGAATCCTGATATAAATAAACGAATATCCATTCAATTTTATAAATAATTACATACAAAAAAATTTGGTTTAATTTATATTTATTCTTTTTCATGTAAGGTATATTTATCGAACCGACGTTTTAACAGAATTTTAAATCTTCCAAACATTGATGTGATTTTAATTTGAAATTGGCCTTTTTCTGATAAGCTGCAAGTTTTGTAAATTCTGCTTTGGTGATTTAACTTCATTCGCAGATTATCGTTCTAACAGTTCTAACAAATTTGAATTTCTTCATTTTGAACAATTCCGATTTCAAATTAGAGAAAGTTTAACTCTGAATAAAACATTGTCCCTATTTTCACGGTTTCTTAATAGAAACGTATCCAACTCCGTATAGATAAGAATTAAAATTGTTGGAACACTTCTAATGTGCCATTGTTGATTTTTTTTAAATTTCTTTATTTCAGCAGCAACAACATTTTCCACTGGCAGAAACAGTGAAATTTTTGCTGATTTTGATGAATTCGATTTTTCTGTCTTTCAACATACACACAATATGGGACAAAGTCGCTCGCTCATAAAACAAAGTATTTGGAAGAAAAACTTTGCACAAAAAGTAATTATTTATAGGTTTTCTAATCATTTTAAAGCAAATAAAGTTACTCAAACTTATGGCAGCGTTAAATAATCTGCTTATTGTCACTTGCAACGGTACCAGATTTCTTAATCTCGCATATAAGACGTATTACGTACAGCTTATAATTTGATATACCTTCTACTTTTCGGACGTTGTGAAAGGTGTTTTTAATCTGTTGAACGAGGTGATTATCAAGGGAAACAATTTTTCATTTAGGTTATAATATAATGCTATGAGCCGATTTCCACAACACAAACGAAAATTCGTACAAAAATCATTCAGCAGAACGAAAAATATATTGTATTCATGTGTAATATAATCCATTGCACAAATTTTCCGAAACTTCTGCAAATCAAGTGTTTCAGGAGATTTTTTAGACAACCTAATCATATTTCCAATACTATGAATATTATCAGAATGCACTTTTTATTCATCATAACAAACGAAACTTCAATTAACAAGATTTAAAATAATGTTTGATATTTATGGAAAAGGAAACAATCGCTAATAATAAAATTTCTTTCACAGAGGAAGAGATAATGATTTATATGAAAAAGCTCAGCCCTATTCTTGTTCGGCTCCGGATGTTTCTTCTTCTCTTTTTAATTCATAATTAATTTGAAAGCTTGCATATGAAAAAGGTGTTTCAATTTAAAAAAAAATGAATTAAGCATTTAAAACGTGAAGTGCTCAAACTTTTTACCTTCCATTTCTTAATAAGATCCTTAATAATTGATGGAAAACCAGGGAATAATTCGTTCAATTGAAGAACCCATTAGTTGCAATTATCACTGTGGTGCTTATACTGTTATGTTACTTGATAGCACAATTAGCGTCGTCTAGCCATTTGTGGACAGCTAGCGTGTGAAATGCGTCAGTCGTGCGATCATTTTCATTATAATTAATAAAGGAAAAGGCAGTGTAAAATAACGAGAATGCGGACAATTGCACTGCATACTCTTCAAATTATGCTACTTGTCAAGCCTAAAACAAAAAACTCGAAAACTTTCTGAATTCTGACCAGCAATAATTTCACTGTTCTGCAGTGGATAAAATTGTCACTATGAATCAGCGAGTTCCGCTGAATAATCAGCGAAATATCAACTTGCGTATGCGCAAAGAAGTAGAGGTCACTGACCAAACGGTACTTTTACTGATTTCACTGATTGCATCAGCGTATTTACTTTTTTGCAGACTGAAATAGTGAATATTCGCTAAATTGCAATTGGATACACTGGAACTTGGAATTAAGGAGTCCGACCGCACGACGCGACGTTCCGAGAATTTATGTACTTGGCAGTTTCATGATGAGGGGAGCCGCGGAGCCGAAAGAGAGGCGGTGCTGAGTCAAGCGTGATATGCTTGTCACGCTTGACTTAGCACAGGCCCTCCCTCATGCTGTTTATCGCATAAGGTCCTGTTTACGTTTGTATTGTCTGGACTTATGGTGAAGATCACTGCAAGCCATGCGCGAAACCGTGCATAATTCAAAGTGCGTAAATCCAAGGTCAGGGAATTCCAAAAAGTCAGTGAAAGTCAGGGAATTCAAAGCTGGTCAGAAAAAGTCAGGGAATACCTAAAAGAGTCAGGGAATTTTCGATGAACTGACGTTGAAGTTTAAGGGTAATTCACTAATTACGTCAGGCGTTTTCTCGATACCCCCCCCCCCCCCATTCGTTGGTATCGATTTTTTTTTTTTTTTTTTTTAATGAAAATGCATATGATTCATGTTGATTAAATAAACGTGGAATTTGGTTGAGAATGTATTTTATGGGTGAAGGCTTTATTAATTGTTCGAAAATTTATTATTCTGTTGAAAATTTAACAATTTGATTCAAAGGTCTTTTTTTTATCAAAAATTCGCCTTTTTGGATTGCAAATTAACTTCTTTGTTGAAAATTCAAATATTTTGTACAGAATTCGTATTTTTGTCATGGAATTTAAATATTTTGGGTAAAGCTTCTATTCTGTATTGACTGAAAAACCTTTCTTAGTTCAAAACTCAACTGTTTTGTTGAACATTTGTCTTTTTTGTTAGGAAATTCATCTATTGTAGAAATTGATTTTTTTGGCTAAAAATATAGAGGTTTGGTTTAGAATTAATCTGTTTTCATTGAGGAGTCAACTATTTTGTTGAAAATTCGTATTTTCTTCAACTTAACTATTTTTAGTTTAAAATAATAATATTTTTTGGTAATAGCTCAACTACTTAGTTGTAAGTGGAACTATTTTGTTGAAAATGCATTTCTTTCATGAATGATTAATCATTTTAGTACAAAATCCTGTTTTTGTGGAAAATTCATTTTATTTGTTAAAAATTAATTATTTTAAATAAAATTTTACTTTTGTATTTTTTGTTGAAAATTCAACTATTTGGTTACAAATTAGTCGTTTTGGTTGAAGATTCATCGTTTTAGTTGGAAATTTATTTCTTCGTTTAAAAATGTTACTATTTTTGTTGAAAATTTACCTTTTTTAGTTGACAATCCATTTATTTGGCTGCAAAACTCCTCTTTTTTGGTTTGAAAATTCAATAATTCCGGTAAAAATTGATATTTTTGGGTTAAAGATTCAATGTTTTTGGTAAAAAATTCGTTTTTTTTATTATGAAATTTAATATTTTGAATGAAATTTGTCATCTTTGCCGATTCTGTGTTGGTCGAAGATTCAACTAGTCTGTTGAAAATTTTTATTTTTTCGTTAAATTCGCCTGTTTTTTATTGAATCTTAAAATATTTTTTGGCGGAAGTATCAACTGTTCGGTTGAAAAATCTTTTTTTTTTTGCTTAAAATCAATTGCTTCTACTATAAATTTGATTATTTCATTTTTTGTTCAAAATTTTTTCTCTTACTTAAAAAACTTAATCATTCTGTTGAAAATTCATATATTTTGTTGAAAATTTGTTTTTGGTTTAGGATCATTTTTCATCCTGAAATTAATATTTTTTGTTGAAATTTTTTGTAATGTATTGAAAATTCGTCTTTCTTGGTCAAAATAATAACATTTTTGTTAAAAATTCATTTTCAGTAAAATATTTCCTACTGAAGATCTTTTAATTCACTTCCACTATTTTGTATGACTGTTGTCACTAAAAGTCTTTCAAATAAATATAGAAACAAACATTTTTTTGCATTTACAAAAATATCTCCTAGGTGTAAGTTGATTTTTATAGCCTAGAAGAAAAATTTCTAACGATCAGAGAAAAAAGAAAGATTGGCCGAGGAAAAGTCAGGGAATTTCGAAATTGAGATTTTGTAGCAACCCTGAATGCGCTGCTAATCAGCAAATTTTCGCTGAGTTAGATGTGGACAGGAAAAAGAGGTAATTTAATTTTTGGATACGTAATTATTCTAATGACGATCTACGTCGATTTTTTTTTAATTCACCCAAATAGCATAAGAGTTTTGCTCAACTTTCCTGGAACATCCCAATGCAATGAAAGGTTTGGGGATTTCCAAAAAATGTTGCAAAGAGGTTTCCAGGATTGGGTTGACATCCGCTTTTTCAGGAATGTTTCCCGAGAAAGATTCAGGGATTGTTCGTAAGGAATTTATTTGATCAAATTAATTAAATTTATATAATGCGAAAATTTTGACGAACATTTCATGAATCTTCCTCTGGAAACTTCCTTGATGTGCGGACACTCACCTAATTCCGGATCCTTCCGAGAACATTTTTCGGAATTTTCCGAACCTTCCATTGAAATGTTCCAGGAATATTTGGGGAAACTTTTGTGTTATTCGGGAAGCCATTAATTCATGCCGAAACTGAGTATGAGTCTGAGACTTATCAGTTGCATATTTCGAGATGTACAACTTTAGAAGAGCCATGAAGTCTGGAGAGCAGAGTAATCTGTATCAATCGCGAATGAACTGCAGTTGATGTGATTCATGAATTAAATAAAATCTTTATGTGCGCACTTATTTGCATAGGCCCTAATTCAGCACATGTTGTAGTAAAGACCACCATCGTGGTTTGCCTCTTAATTCAAGAAGATGAGCAGACCGCACGCACGATGCAGCGGGTCTGGCCAAGTTGCCCTCTCTGCATCAAAAGCCCGCTTTGTGTAATCACGAATAATTTAACTAATAATAGAGATTTGGCTCCTAATTCTATGCGGGCACTTACATCGGCAAAGGGTGGGCCGAAGAGACCCTTCCTACATTTTATTTAAAATTATAGGGATTTTATATCACGCATCTTTCAAACTATATTCTATAGAATAAGTCACAGAGGCAAGCAAACACCATTTGCATTTCGTAAATGAATTTTACAGATTTTTTCCTGTTGAATAATTTAAAAGTTGAAGCAGCGCAAATTGAGAAATTAAAGTTTAGCAATTTTAAGTCCCGGGATCGTAAGAATAAATCATATTGAATGAAGTGTTTAAAAATTTAAGGTTTACAAAAACATGTATGAATATTGCCCAAATTTTACTGTGTCTCATTTTTATTTTACCTTTTGGATATAATTTTAATTTTTCCAACTTATCATTTGGGCTGATTTTAATTCTTCTTAATTATCTTTGCTTTAGTTTTTATTTTTCTGAATTAACATTTTGCATAATTTTTCTTTTCTGAAAACCATCTGCCATTATCCCTACTTCACGGAATCGGCATAAGAATTGTGTCAAATGTAAATTCGGGAAAATAAAAATGAGCACAGTATATGCATAAGAACTGAGGATTAAACTGATTGAAGCGCTGAAATTTTAAAATCAGGTTTTTTTGCTCGACAATTGTTTGGGGGCTATATTTTCAAAGTAAAAAAAGATTTTTTTCATTATCCTGAATTAATCACTTTCTCAAAGTAATAATATCATACGATGTAACATAGAATAAGAAAATTATTTCATTATTTCTAATTTCAAAGGAAATAAAATCACAATTTCAATTTTTTCGATACCAGATAATAATTTTTAATGAGGGTAGAGCAGGGCAGGACAGATCGACGGGGCAAAAGTAACTTTGCAAATAAGATTGCTATTCCCTAATCATATTAATTCTTCTTTCTATCGAATAATCTATTTTATTGAAGAAATGTGGCTACAAATTCAAATTGGAAGAATTTAGGTTGTAGAAGTAAACTTTGACAGAAAACAGCCGATTTAATGTTCAATTGGATTTCTTCTATTCCGAAAAACCCAATGTTCCAAGCATTTCTAAGTTTGTATAAGAATTCTAACTGACCACTACACAAGTGCACACCATCAAAATTCATATATTTTTTGCAAAATTTTTGTAATTTATTGTCAAGAAGTAACAGCCATTAAATGTTGAGCATTCGAAAATGATCGTAAGATGATGTAATTTTCCAACATTTCGCTCAATAGGGGAAAATTGATAATCTACTGAGAATTTCAAAATTCTGCATCAGTATTCGGAAAACGGTTACCTGCAGCATGTACTTTATCCCATATTTTCATCATGCTTTTCTAATGAAATTTTCACTATAAGCTATACAACAATTGGAGTGTCTAAATTTTTTTGGATAGATAGTGGGCTCGCTCAAACTCACGAGCAATAAGAATGTGCTCTTGACGCGTGCAGATTTAAAAAAAATGATAATATATATAATTCAGAAAAATTAGAACTAGATCAAATAATAATTCAGGAAATAGATTTGGGGAACATTTATGCACCTCAACTAATTGTGTTGAAAATCAATATAAGATCTGAGATAGGTCTTCTCTTTGAAAGTAAACGAAATTGAAACATGACGGCGTGAAATTGATGATAAAGGTGATGAGAGAAGCTATGATCATAGTAATTGAGATCAAAGAGTATGGTAACCTCATCAGCAGGAATTAAGGATGGAATGGAGCAAATAGAGGAGGTGAGATATCATGAATGTTAAAGGTATGTAACGGTAACGGCAACGAGATATGAGTGAGTAGTCTCTTAGGCAAAATGACGTTTTAATTAATTATTCGAGACTCGGTGTGAATAGTTTCCGACGGATTAACACGTTTCCTAGCGCGATGGCGTCATCATCGTTTGTTGAATGATTTGTGTGGAACATGCAACAGGCACACGCGGATGTGCACATGCGATTTGCGGATCCTGATGAGATGCGACGAGACTAGACTCGACAACGACGGGGCAACAACCCACGAGGACAGAAGTGTTGGTCGTCGGTGTCAACGTCCTTATACACTGAGAAGGGGCGGAAACATCGGACCGTGCATAAATAAATAAGCTTCCGCAGCTATCACTGCAAGATAGTCTATAAAAGCATTATGCTCTTTACTCTCTACTCTCTTCACTCAAAAGCGACAAACAATCCAGTGTTAATTACATTGGCAAACTTGCTGTTGAAGGGTGTCGGGTTGTAAAGTTTCAAATATTAAGCTGCGAAAATTTTGAACATTCAAAGAATTCTATTAGGTATTCAATTTGAAACATTTCACTGTCTACCGTTTGATAATGTTATGTCAATCATTATTTCTGTTTATTTTTTCAGTTATCAAGACATTACTTGGAACCAGCCCCGAATATGGTAAGAATATGTCATGTTAAATGAAATCCTAATTAATTAGGATTTATATAAAGTTGCAATCTGGTCTAGCTCCTAACTTTTTAAATGTTGTTATGGACAATGCTACTAATATCAAAAAATAATTTCGTAAATTTTATTTCCGCAAGAAATTTCTGCCAAATGTGGTGTTTACCTACCACAAAATATTATCGCCTACATCAATACCATGGTGAAAAATGACCGACAAAGACAGGAATGAGACCAGCAATTAATCCCTTATTACTTAAAAGACTATTCCATAAGTATGTATCTACATTATTTTGTTATTAACTAGAAAAACCACCCTACTCAATTTCATTAAAATCTTCTTTTTATAATGTAAACAATGAATGTAATATTTTGCGATAGCCCGAAGTGTCGTGAGTTATAGAAACTTCAGGTTAATTCGAATCAGCTCAAATTTCCAAATTTTAAATAAAACACTGAATTTTCCAGTTTCAGAATGGGCCTGTCAAGTTTCACCAAATCTGGTTTATAAGGATTTAATCCTCTGCATCAAAAAATTCGCTGCCAACAAGCGAAGGTATCAAGAGTCAGTAAAAAATTCGACTTCATCTGAAATGCGGAAAGTAAAATCAGGTTCTTATTATGTAATTATTATATAATATAATTAAAATTAAGCTGACAAATTACTAATTATTTCTTATACTTTCATTACGGGGAAAGCAGATCTTCACAAAAAAACGTAATTGTGCTTAAGAGAAATGCCGAGAATGGAGAGATGGATGAGGTCGAAAAAACTACGGTTGATGATAGACCATTGATCTTAAAAAATAATTGTTATTGAATATACCAAAATATTACAGCTTTTAACCTTCTCAATGAATAAAAGTAAAATTGTACTGCGATTTCAGTGACTTTCTAGACTCTTTTTGATTTGTTTAAACTTATAATAAAGAATGTGAATATTTATCGAATTCTTTTCAAATGAAATATTGGGATAGTTTATAATAATTATTAGCATTTTCATTTTTAAAACAAATTAGGAAGGGGAATCGACCATATAATTTTTTTTAATTCGTTAAATAAGAAGTTTTGTTGGTGTTATATTCCTCTATGTTTAGTAATGATTATTTATTAAAACATTTGAATCCAAAGTTTCCTTATTAAAAAAACCCGTGCTATACAATGCATGCGCATTAGAGTAGGGGAGATCCCATGGAGGATTAACGAAAATTTAAAGAGGATCCTACTAAGTCACAGATAAACAAATGCACAGAAAACTGTTTTGTTTACTTACAGACTTTTTTTCTGTGATCTGTCTCAAGATAGATATCTCATCCGCACATGACCTTCTTGGCATAAACCAGCATTATACTTCCCAGCAGTGCTCCCAATCTTACTCTCCAACCGCACTGCGCATGCGTGGCGCCGAATTTCTGATTGGCTGCATAGCGCGCGCTTATTTAAAATGTTTTAAATCTGCAAATTAATTGTTTCACAAAAATAATAATTAGAAAATGCATAGAAATACATTTTTCATTGAAAAATAAACTTTCGCAGTCATAGATGTAATAATAATTTGATTTTACTGCTGAAATCTTTCTTCGATGTCCGAAGGAATAATGTGTTTTCAGCCGTGAAATCAAATTATTATTACATCTGTGACTGCGAAAGTTCATTTTGCAATGAAAAATGTATTTCTATGCATTTTCTAATTATTATTTTGTGAAGCAATTAATTTGCATATTTAAAACATTTTAGATAAGCGCGCGCTATGCAGCCAATCAGAAATTCGACACGACGTATGCGCAGTGCGGTTGGGGAGCAGGATTGGGAGCACTGTTTAACAGATTTTTCCTTCTTTTATGCACGTGGCCTTACGAATAAGTATTTTTGAAAATATTTTACCTACGGTACTTAGTAAGCTGATAACTCTAATAGTTATTGCAGTTTACCTTTCTCGCTTTTTCGCTTGTAGATTGAAACGAAAATCGCCTTACTCCAATCATTTTGAACTTCCCCTTTCTCAGCTCATTCTAGAAAAAAGGATTCGGTAATGTTGCGGCTCAATTAAAAGTTGGTATCATTTAGAACTGAGAGTCCAATAGAACTCTTTTTTAGGTTTCCTTTTTAGTTCGTCGATATCCAATAGATGGCTATTAATATATTCAACTGCGCATGTGCCGAAAAGCGCGGGCATTTTTTAAATCAATAAGTTAGATGAATAATTATGCAGATAAATATTAACAAAAACTTTGTATTCCTTTTGAAAATAAATTAAATTGAATGACCTTAAAAACTGTCATATTTCATGTGCACTATTTTTCTTTGATCAATGCTTAAAGTCCATAATATTAGTTTCTCCATTGAATTTCTCACAGTGCAATATTATGTAATCTGAATTACGAAGTAAAATGTGCATCATTAACTTGTAAAATCTTCGTAGTGAGTCAAGTCAGAAGTGAAAAAAGGGCTCTATTGGAACCCTTTCAATACATACTTCGGGTTCATTTAGAAACCATTTACCATTTTGGGTTCCTTTTCAGCAAAAGAGGTTCCTTTTTGGTGCAGCTCCTTTGAAACCAAAAATTGTTTCTATTATAGGAACCCCAGTTTTTTCTGTGATATATTCATCAACTTGTTCAGTCTCATAGACAAATACTCGTCACCCTTTTTATTTCAGCGGTAATAATATCCACCCCAGCAGCTTTACCATTCATAAATTTCTTAATTATTATAGCTCTAATCTCAGAGGGACAAGTTACTATTTTGCCATTTTTAATGGAATTTTCTAACGTATCGTATTCTAAGTCACAGTTTTTAGACTCCATGGCGTTACCTCCAAGTAATTTCTGGTAGACGTCACTCATGCAATCTTTTACTTCGTCCGTGCCCCATAACATTTGACCCTCGGTATTTTTAATCCCGGAAACTATGTACTACATCCTGTCCTAATCTTGCTAACCATTATCCATTATAATTTATTATTTCCTTCAGAATCTTTATGTATTTCCTTATCTTCTTCCACTTTGATTTCACCAGTCAAGTAAAATTTTCACATGCCCTTACCCAGTGAAGTGGAGAGTTCCGGCGGTACAGATACTATGATAAAGGACTTTAATGATACTTTAGTAGTGCGTACAGTCGCACAGTGGGACCAAACGCATATTTTTCGAAGGTTGACCTAGAAACCCACTCCCTGAGAACGGCATTAAAAACCGAACCCAAAAGAACAAGTATCAAGGTCTATGGCTTAATGTCTCTGTTTGTTAAAATTTTTTAAGAACTACAGCATTTTGATATTGCGATGATTATTCACAAGCGGTTTTTTACGCTTTCAAATAAAAAAATGTCACCAATATGAATTTAAGCGGAAGTAAATAAAAGTTTTACAATAATATAACCTCGAATATACCCGCTAAATCAAACTACTACTGCCTACTTGATAAAGACACTATATCAGTGTCACATCCTTAGGTGGCATGACTTCTACGTTCTGTTAACCCACATACTCTCGACTCTCCATTCGGTATACCGCCTGAACAAACATTCAATTTTTTATACTTGAAATTTGTGTTGAATTATTAAAAATCTAATTTCCAACCTATAAACACGTGCGCGTCATGTGTGTTACAAACGAAAACTGCAGACGGCGCACTGCAGGCGGAGTGTATTCACTCAATTCAACCCGATTGGGAACAATTGCCACAATTGGCAACAATTTAAACCGATTAAACTTTTAATCACACTTTTAATCGTTATGAATCGTGTCCAATCAATTATTTCTAGAAGGGAAAGTGCGCCAAATTAGCTGAACTTGACGCAGGTGCAGTACTTCAGAAACTAACATTACACTATTGTATATGTATTTTTTATTAAGGAATCTTCTCTTTCTTACTATAGATAATATCCCGACTACCTAAAAAACATTTTTTTAGAGTTCTCAAATGCCCAAGAATTTATGCGGAGCAAATTCTCTCGAGGATATGCTCAGCATTAAACTCGAACAGGGTATTTCTAGAGCATTAAAGAGAATTGAAAGCATTCGGGTAATTGTCAAATTGTAGACAAATTTTAGCACCTACAGTGGCAATCATATCATTATTAGGAATTAAATATTTTATTACATAAATTGATCTTATCACATGTAAAAATTTTAAATCCAAAAGAGACAGTTATGAAAATAAGAAATAATAATGAATCCATTGCGCACGCGCATGTAATCAGTTGTACGCTGTTCTCTTCTACCGTACGGTAATGATGCGAGAAAAATGTTAGAGTTTAACCTTTTTCAATGTTTATAAAAAAATAACAGATTTTAATTATGAAAAGTTACCTAGTTATGAAAGTAAACTCCACCAAGTAAGTAACGGAATGGTTTTTATCATTTTTTTTTCACCCCGAAATATAAGTTTTTAACGCACGTACGGGAATGACGCTTTTGTTGGCAAGTTGCACTTTTCAGTTTTAATATCGGATTCACAAAAAAGAGAGTTAATATTTTAAGCTCAATTTTACAAAATCTTATATCAAACGATACGCCTAATATTTCGTATTTATTACTCAACTGTAAGTACAATATTTTACTAAAAAAAAAAAAAACGTACGGTAATGACGTCTGCAATGGCAAAAATTGAGGGACAGGCTTCAAGGCTTTTACAATATTATTTATTTGACTTGAAAAATGTACATACATTAAATTTATGTTCACGTGGAGTTTACAAACTTGACACGTTGAGTGTTTTTCCTTGTGCAAAGTGAGGTTGGGACGTCGTACGGTAATGACGTTTTGGGTGTTCTTATATAAAATTAAAGTAAATAGGAACAGAAATGAAAAAAAAAGAACTGACCATTTTGTAGAGGATGATAATAAGTGTTTATTAAATTAAAAAAAAAATCAGATCGAGTTTCTAAGTTAATGTCATATTACTGGGACTTCAAGTTTGCCTTCAATTTGACACTTTTTGTTGACGATTTTAACTATTTTGTTGAAAATTCATCTTTTGTGAATGAATTCAACTACTTAGTTGAAAGTGGAACTGCTTTGTTAAAAATTCATTTATGTATTTGGTTAATGATTCATCATTTTAGTTGATACCCCCTTCTTTTGTTCAAAATTCAGTTATTTTGCTGAAAATTATGTCCTCTAGATGAGAATTAATTGTTTTAACTAGAATTTAACTCGTACATGTTTGGTTCAAAATTTATCATCTTAAGTTGAAAATGAAAATATCTGGTTTAAAATTCCTGTATTTTATTGAAAATTCTAATTTTGTGGAAGAATATTTAATCTTCTTGGTGACTAATTCATCCTTTTGGATAGAAATTCCTTTGATCATTCAAATATTTGGTTGAATATTCATGTACTTTGTTAAAAATGTATCTTATTCTTGGTTGAAAATTGATCT
Source organism: Andricus quercusramuli (assembly GCA_932178445.1). Classification (NCBI taxonomy): domain Eukaryota; kingdom Metazoa; phylum Arthropoda; class Insecta; order Hymenoptera; family Cynipidae; genus Andricus; species Andricus quercusramuli. Next base: position 83,744 of record CAKNXH010001960.1, read on the forward strand.
TTTTGGTTGAAAGTGAGATTATTATTATTTAGAATTAATTTTTTTAACTGCAAATATAACTTCAATTTTTTTCGAAAATTTATCTTCTTCGATAGAAATTTAATCTTCTTGGTTGAAAATTATACTATTTCGTTAAAAATTTACTTCAATTTTATTGAAAATTATTTATTTTTTTACTGAAATTTTATCTATTTGTGGAAAATCCGTCGTTTTTTTTTGTAAAAGCGAGTACTCTCATTAGTTCAAATATCATCTTTTTGGTAAAAAATTCATTTCTATGGTTAAAAATTCATTTCTTGAAAATTCTTTTGTTTTTTTATTGAAAATTTATTTTACTAACTGAAAATTATTCTACTTTATTTTTGGTAGAAAATTTACCTTTTCAGTTTGAAATTCATGTACATGGTTAAAAATTGAATTTTGTTTAGTAGTAAATCTTTTTCGTTACGAAATAATCTGTTTATTAAAAAATTAAACTATTCCAATTTTTATTGAGAATTCATTTCTTTCATTGAAAAAAACAATGTTTAGTTGAAAATTCGTTTTTTTTTCTTGATAGAAAATTCATCTTTTGGAATTAAAAATCCACTGTTTGGACAAAATTTCATATTTTTGGTTGAAAATTCATCATTGTGATCAAAAAATAATTTCTTTGGTTGCAAATTCGTTTCGTTTTATTTGAAAATTAATTTTTCAACTGAGGATATAATTATTTCATTTTCGCTTAAAATTTATATTTTTGGTTGAAAATTAATTAATTTCGCGGAAAAAAATCTCTTTTAGTTTAAAATCGAATTATTTCATTGAATATTCATTTTTTTTTAATTGATTGTAGTAACTGAAAATTTAATTCTTCTGTTTTCGGTTAAAAATTAATTTTTCGGTCAGGAAATTTTTTTATGTCTTCTTTTTTTGGTTGAAGATTTATTTGTCTGATATTTGAACAATTCTAATTTTGATTGAAAAATGATTTTTTTATATGAAAATTCATGAACTTTGTTGAAAATGATTCTTCTTTGGGAGAAAAATAATCTTTTAAGTTAAAAATTAAACTAAATATTTGGTTGCAAATTCATATTTTGATTGAAGATTCATCATTTTAGTTAACAATTCATTTCTTTGGTTGAAAATTTATTTTTTGACTTGAAAAAATAAGTAAAAAGTGTTTTAAATATATTTGGAAGCCAAATTTATTTTGCATTAACATTATTATCTTCTAGGTGTATGGTTGGTTTTATACCCAGAAGAATTTAGAAATTGGGGTATTGTAGCAACCCTGAATAAGGTACTGTTTAATGTGAATAATATGTTTTCTATTACTTCGACTTCTTTTATCATTTAAATTTAGCTCCCTTTCCAATTTCAAGCGATGCATTTTCCTGCGAAATTTAAATAATGTAGTTATTATTGATAAAGGTAGTAAATACGATTTTTTAAATCCTAATTGAAAATGCTCATAAATGCTCAATGAATTCTCAAAGCACATAAAGATCCATATTTTATGCGTAGAATTAGGTACCTTTTTGTGTGTCTTTTTTGTTAATGGAACCCTAAAAGACTGTTTTTCTGTACGGATCTGTAAGCTGGATTGCCTATCTTCAGGGATTCCTAGTTGGGACCCCTAACTATAGGCAATCCAGCTAACAGATCTGAACAGAAAAACAGTCCGTTAGGGTTCCGTTATGAAGCAGGAGCAAGACTGATGTTCAGAACTTTGTTCCGCGACAATTTGAAAAATTGGTATATATGATCGAAAAAGACACTAAATAAGCCAAATTATTTATGATAGTTCAGGCTTTAATTTTTTTTTCCTAAATGTTATTCCTAACTAAATTCATATTTATTTGTATAGGTACCTAATTATACGCATGCAATGTAGGGGAGAGGATACGTTTACGCACCTAGAAGAAAAAGTTAATTTAAGGCCATGTGATGAGTGTGTCACGTGACGGGATTCCTACCTTACCGGCACTTTCTTCATTTGTCAACTTATTTTCACATGAATAGCCACATCGAGTTGAAAATTTGGGATAATAAATAAGACGCACTAAGAAATGCGGCTCTGGTCCTGAAGATTTATAGTTTAAAAAAACAACTTTTTTTATAACAACATTTTTTTGATATTTTCATAATTATAAAAATGTAGGACCAGGGCCGTGTTTCTGAGTGCTCCTTATTTAGTATACCAAATTTTCAACTCGATGTTCACTTTCGTGTAAAAATTAGTTGAAAAATAAAAAAAATGCCGGTAAGGTAGGAATCCGGTCACGTGCCCCACTCGTCACATGGCCTTAAAAGAAAAATATGCAACCGTGAATAATGAAAAAATGTGTTTTAGATAGCTAAGGATATTAACTACAGTAAATAAAATAAGATTTTTTAATAAAAAATACATACAATAGTGCAATGTCACTTATGCCTCTGCGGTATACTTGACTATCCAACGATAGAAAAAAAAGTTAATTTGATTTTACTAATGTAACGTCATAGTCGAAATAAAAATCATTATTTGTATAGCATTTTGATGGTCATTTAAAAGTTTGGTGCTGATATTAGAATTTTAGACTTTTTTTTTAAAATTATATTAAAGATTGTGTAAAAATTGTTGATGTAAGTTGTTGGCTTTAGGGTCAGGTTTCAAATTTGAAAAATTATACAAAAATAAAATTTTCTCTGAAAAATTGAAATTAAAAAATGTTCAGAAATATAAAAATTCTTCAAAGGGAAATTTGTATGCAATAAATCAAGGAAAAGAAAGTGTTTGAATGAATAATTTTTTGAATGCACTGTTTCTTGACAATTTGTCTTCTTTCTACTGTGTTAAAAAAATTTGTCATCATTTTTTCGTCAATAAGAAAAAGAGAATTTGCTCAAAGGATATTTGAATAATTATTCATCCACAGGGTTTTCTTTACCTCATGACAATAGAAAAATTTGTTTCAAAGATTTGGAATTATGTTTTAATAATACTACAAGATTTATCAACAACTACATTGTGATTGTTAAAATAATTCTACTGTCACAGAAATAATTTTTATTGGTAACATAAAACAAAGTACATTTCAAATTAAAAAAAAAAATTAAGTGTGAAAAATTTTTTTCAAAATTGAAATTGAAAAAATTTCCAGAAACATAAAAAAATTTTCGAAATAAAATTTGTATGAAAGAAATTAAAGAGAAAAAAATTTTCAAATGAATCATTATTAAAATGCAATGTTGCTTGAAAACTGTTATTCTTCCTTCCGTTTTTAAAAAATTTTGCCATTAATTTTTCATCGTTAAAAAATGGAAATTTCTTCAAAGAATATTTAAATAATTATTCAACTACAAAGTTTTTTTTCACAATTTCGTATTCACGCTAATGTGAGATTTACAAGGGAACCAAATTTCACTCTCTGAGACATAATTACTCATGATAACATATGAATTATTTGCTTAACATTATTTCTCTGTTACACAAAAAATTGTGTTGAAGGCTATTTTTAGTATTTTTTATACGAACAGATAGAAATAAAATTAAGAAAAAAATGTTAAATTAAATATACGTCACTCGAGAAAAATGTTTTAAAAGTATTTTCTCGATTGGAATGTTTTCTGACAACTTTTGGAAAAAAATGTGTTATAAAGATTTGTGGAAAAAAATAGATTTCTACTACATTGTCTTTGTTTTTTCATCAATTGTACTTCGTTAGAATAAAACCATATTTTAAAAGTACTGCAATATTTATCAATATTTATTAATAGAATCAAATAAAAATACTATTTTTTAAGTTAAATAATTTTCATATTCGCACAACTGAGATATTAACCAATGAATAACGCTTCCAATTGTAAAACTGGATTTAGGAAAAGATTTATTAAAACTAAAGCCAACAACTTACATCGACAATTTCTACACAATTTAATTTTTGAGGGTCAATACAATCCTCAGCGATTATTATACTAAAGATTTTGCCTTCTTGTTTTTATATTTGAAAAATATTTTTGTAAAAATTTGAGAGGTAGCAAGGATTTTAAAAATAAATTTGATTTCATTAAAGCGGACTGGTGGCTGACCATCCGTCATGATGCATTTGCGCTATTTTTAACTAATATTTCCAAATCATGGAGAAAGTTTTTCAAAAAAATAGAAGCGTATACAATTTTTAAACTAAATTCTAAAACTGTTACCTTTTTTTTTTTGACAAAAATATGGTTATCTTCTTTTCGTGTCCTTATATGCCAATCGAGGGGGTTATATCTAAACGGATCAGAATTATTGAAAATAGATTTGAAGAATACTAAAATTATATTTAAAATTGTTATAAACAATTTATTCAGGCAAATACTCCTGTATATTATTATGCTGTAGTGAAAAATAATTTTCCACTTAAATCTTTCTGATTCATTATTAGAATGGTATTTAGTAAAAAATGGTCATGAATTGAACCTGGTTACTAACAATAAAACCTACGTGCGACATGCCTAATTTTATAAAGAAAATTTAATAATAATAGTGTTCAATAGGTGTTCTCCCTTTTCAAAAATTATAACTCTCTTCACGTAGTTTTGTATAAAAATCTATATAAAATAATGATTAAATTTTTATTTTCTTGTCCTATTTTATCGAGAGATGGAATTGTTAAGCAACAAAACTTTTTAAAATGTATCACATTTACTCATAATACCTTATAGAAGACTAAATTTATTATTATTATTATTTCTTATTATTTTTCTTTTGGCCTTCTTGACGATTAAAATTTTCCGCCTTGAGTTCATAGAAATAATAATTAAATATTAATTAATAATTTAATAATTCAATTTGGTTTATTTGCCACTATAAAATCCTTCATATAAAAACAGGTAACCTCCATTGGTCCAGATCATGATAGTCGCCATTTTGTAATAAATGATACGCTAACGAACGTCGGATAGCGGAAAATAGTAACGCTTAACTCAACTTCTATTGATTTTAATTTTAATGAAATACTCGTATTCCAGTCACATAATTTTTCAAATGTTTTTGAGCTTGTGAAATGAGTATCTGAATTAAATTTTCAAAGTTTTACATACGTGCATATGTATGTACAATACGTACATACGTTACATATGTACATACGTTTCAATTTTTTTGGAATTAGTTCAAAAGGTTATTAATAATTCAAATTTTCAGAAAAATATAAGGTACACATTATTTGAATGCTTCAGTAAAGATAATTATTTAATGATTTTCATGCCCTGAAATTATTGTTTAATTATTAGCTGATTAAATTTTTTCATAATAATAAATCACATAAAGATTGAATTTCAATTTGTTTCAATTGAGTACATAAATTTATTATTTACTTCAAGGTTATCTAATTGCATATTGGCTATAATTTGTATAATAAAAGTTTATTTACATTTAAAATTCCTCCATTTCAATTACGTAATTTTTGTCAATGTTTGTGATGTTGTGAAATGATTATACGAATTCTATTTTCAAAATTTTCCTGAATTAAGGATGTACATAAATTGATTATTTACTTGAAGACTATGCAATTGAATATTAGTTATAATTTTGATAATGAACAGTTATTCACGTTTAAAAAACCTTTATTTTCCAATTGTATAACTTTGTAAATTTTTGTGATGTTGTGAAATAAGTATCTAAAGTCTGCTTTCAATATTATATGTACATATATTTTACTTTTTTATGAAATTAGTTTAAAAGGTTATTAATAATTCAAATTTCCAGAGAAAAATAAAGTAAAAATTATTGGAAGGTTTCACTAAAAATAACTGTTTATTACTTTTCATGTTGTGATATGATTGAAAAAATATATTTTGAATTCATATGAAAAAAGGTAATCAACATCTTGTGTAAGATTATTCCAATTTCATAATTTTAAAAATGTTTACGATGTTGTGAGATAATTATCTAAATTCAATCTTCAACATCATATGTAAATATATATGTTTTTTGAAGTTTTCATGGAATTAGTTCAAAAGATTATGAATAATTCAATTTTTTAGAATAATGTAAGATACAAATTATTTTGATGTTTCAATGCAAATAATATTGGTGATTGATTTTTATGCTATGAACTGATAAATTAACTATTATTAACTATAGACAGATTAATTTTTTTCCAAAAATTGAATTACATAAAGATTGAATTTGAATTGTTTTCAAATAAGTCACATTAACTGATTATTTACATTAAGATTATGTGATTTAATATTGGCTGCTATTTTTATGATAAAAATTTATTTTTGCTTTAAAATATCTCCAGTACAATTATATAATTTTTTCAAATGTGTGTGATGTTGTGAAGTGATTTTTCAAATTCAATTTTCAAAATTATATGTGCATATATTTCAATGAAAATAATTATTAAATGCTCTCTATGTTCTGAACTCATTAATGAAATATTAACTGTTTCTGCTGAAAATTACATTTTCTGGAATTAGTTAAAAGATTAATAATAAATTTAATTTAATAAAAGTCCAAATTCAAACAAAAATATATTGTATAAAGTAAAAATTATTTGAAAGTTTCGATGAAAATAATTTTTTCATACTTTTTATGTTGTCAACTGGTTAATTAAGAATTAGCTGATTAATTTTGTTCACAATGCTTATATATAAAAAATGGCCGTTAAATGTTAACAAATAAATAGTTCTTCGAAAATTGAAGAAAAATGAGAAAAATTAATCCAGAAGTTAGCGCGCGCTTGCGCGCGTACATAATAGTCTAGTACTAAAAGAGAATGATTTTTTTCATTGAATGTTACTTTCACATATTTTTAATAATACATTCAAATTATAACCGAGTTTGATGGTTATTGGGACCGTCACTATCATTGGGACATTTACCATAATTTCAATTAATTTTATTGTGCTATCAAGCATGTTGTTATACTGAAACGCATTTCATTTCTTTCTAGGCAAATTTCATATTTGTGGGCGTACGCATGAAAAAGGCCCCTATGGTCGGTATAGAGTTACGTATAGGGGCATGTAGCCGGATAAATTTCCGGCATTTTAGGCCCAAAATAAATCCCCTAAGTTGAGAAATGAGTCACTGGGGCATTTTTTGAGCTGGAAATTCGAAAAACCGTTTTTCAAGAAAAACGCATCTAAACTTGGCGAGTGCTATAAGCACACATGTTATACTTTTTCTTCGAACATGAAATATACCATTTTAAGTTTTGAATTTGTTCATAATTTTCTGAAGTAAAAAATTTTAAAAAGTAAAAATTATGACTGATGTGGTTAGATTTTGTAACATTATTACACCTAATTACTTAGTTTAGTATCAAATCATAAATTTGACGAGCTCGAAACTGACGATGGTTCTTTTTGGCCTCCTCATTCGTTATGATTCCACTTCCATACTTTTCAAATTCTGCTACCTTATTTTTGACATCAAAATTCTGCACATCCAAATTGCCATATAAAATCTTTTTTAGGCAATGGTGAAGATTAACCATATAATGTGCCACTATGGAACAAAGAAAGCGACTTTATCATGCCTATTCCAGAAAAAGTATTAAATTTACTTATTGTATTGTAGCCTACTAAAATGAAATTTTAGTTTACGCTCTCAGCTGCCACAATAAAATTTATCCAAAAGATTTGAACGAAAACGGTGAAATAATGATATTTTGAATCATGAACATGAAATTTCATCACATTATGTAGAAGTGAAGTAAAAACTTTATGAATGTTCCATATAGTATAAAAATAGCTAAAAAATAGTTTTAAAACATTTTCTGATTAATTTTATATTTTGTTATCAATAAAGATACGCATTTTTTATTGTGATACACATGTTGTATAATTATTTCCGTCACATGTTACTAAGTAACTATCTGTTGAGTCGCAAACGCAGTGAATAGGACCAATGCAGAATTTTCTTCCCAATTCGCAAGGCGCCTTGAGGTGCAGTGCTAAAATGAAAGTGAATTTTATTATTTCATCAGGTTTTTATAACATAGAATTATATTATTGATTATAAAGTTATATGGTATTTATTATACTGTATTTATTTTTACAATAAGCTTACGTCTTTCTGGAACGAAGCAATCAGGGCCTCTACCACACTCGGCAGACTTATCACCAATGCAATTGCAATTGACGCAACGGCTCAAAAAGTAGCTATTTGATGGACAAGGATCTTTTCCTTCATGAAAGTAGGCTATTACAAACAGAAACCCATTCTCAAAGTGAATATTTAATTAGGGGTGCCGAAGGTTAGAGGAAAGCTGGAAATCAGGAAAAGTCAGGGAAAAGTCAGGTATTTTGAAACAAATCTGGAAAAAGTCAAGGAATTTCTATTAGAGGCAATTCAAACAATATGGAGTGTAATAAATTTAGAAAAATTTAAATTATAGTTTAAAATTGTTTTATTCTGTTTATGAAAGATTGTATGCTAAAAATGTTATAAGATTAGGATTCTGGTATTTGGATATTAATGGGCAGGAAAAATGAAAACTTAGTCAGGTAAAAATTAGGGAAATTTGAAAATGAAGTTTAGCCTCATTTGCCTAGTGCTGTCTGTTAATTTATTTTGCAGTTGCTTCCTCCTGATGATTATATTTTTATTTGTACATTTTATTATTTGGTAGACAAACTCAACAATTTTGTTAAAAATTCATCCTTTTTTTGGTTGAAAATTCAACTCTCTTGTTGAAAATTCGTCTTTTTGGGTTGAGAATTCAACTATTTTGGTCAAAAATTAACTTTTTTGTTGAAATTTCATATTTTGGTGTTGAATATTCGTATTTTATGGTTGAATTCAGCTGTTTTTACTAGGAATTAGCATTTTTTTTTTGATGCTACATTTATTTTTACATTACATTAGTTTTAGTATTTTTATGATCATTACATTATTCCTTGAAAATTCATATTTTTTGTTGAAAACTGAACTAATTGTTCCAAGTTTGGATGGTTTAAAAAAATAAATTTTTGATGAAGGTTCATCTCTTTGTTTGAAAATTTGTTTCTTTTTGGTTGTAAATTAATTTTCTTAACTGAAAATTTAACTATCCCAGTTTAAGATTCATCATTTTAGTTCAATTTCATCTCTTCTGTTGAAAGTTTAACTATTTTGTTATGAATTTGTTTGAATTGAAAATTTAACAATTCATTCTTCTAGTTGAAAATTCGTCTCTGTGGTTAAAAATATAACTTTTCCATTTTTGGTTAAAAATGTATATTTTTTAGTTAAAAATTCAACTATTTGTTTGAAAATGAATGTGGTTTGTTGAAAATCCGTATTTTTTGGTAGAATTAAATCTTTTTGGTTGAAAACTCGTCTTTTTGGTTTTAAAATTCATCTATTTTGGTAGAAATTTGATCTATTTTCGTTGAAATTTCAACTATTTGTTAAAAGATCAACTATTTTGTTGAGAATTTAATTATTATGGTGAAAATTTAACTCTTTTGTTTTAAATTGAACTATTTTCTTGAACATTCATTTTTTTGTTGTTGAAATATTAGATGTTACATTTTTCGTTCAGAATTAATTTCTTCGTTGGAACATAAACATTCCGGGTTGAAGCGAATTTTTTTTTTTTATCAAAAATTCCACCATTTATTTGAAAATTCATCTTTGTAGGTTGAAAATTCAACTATTTGGTTAAAGTTTCAACTATTTTGCTGAAAATTCCTCTCTCCTGGCTCAAATTTTACTAGCTGGTTATTAATGCAACTATTTAGTTAAGAATCAATTTTTGTTGTTGTTGGAAATACAACTGCTTGTTTAAAAGTTCATTTATTTGGTTGTAAATGAAACTCTTTGTTTAAAAAATATTATTTGTTGTTGAAAATTTATCTTTTTTCATTAAAAGTTAACATCTTGGTTGAAAAATCATCTTTTTAGGAGAAGATTCAAGCATTTGGTTAAAAATTCATCTATTTCGTTGAACATTCGACCAGCTCGACATAAAATTCGTCCTTTTGAATTATAAATTCTACTTTTTTTTTAATTCAACCATCTTCTAACAAATTAAATTATTTGGTTGAAAATGCAACTATTATTGATTGATGTTTATTCTTTTTGGTTTAAAAATTCGACCATTTGTTTAAAAATCATCTTTTTTATATAGAAAATTCAACCGAATAACTAGATTAAAATACTGGTCTTTGATTATTAATCTTCAGGGAAAAATCAGGAAAAAGTTAGGGAGTTTTAAAAATGAAGTCCACCCTGTTATTAAAAATTCGAGTTTATGAAATATTTTTTCAGTATATTAGTTGATGTTGGTTTTTTAATAATGGAGTAAAATATCCAGTAGATCAAAAAACTCAACATCACTGGATATTTTTGCGGTATATATTTTTGTTTAACAATATTTTTTTAATACTTACGTCCCCAACCAGCCATTTCCTGTAGAAGGTTCTCGTCCTCGTTTGCATCTGAATCATCATTTTCTGAGTATCCTTCAGGATCTGCAGATAAACAAGTACATTGTTATAAATATGTATTAGAAATATGTGAAACAATCATCCTGTTTTCTTGTATGCACTTTTTATATTTCTTAAAAAATTATAACAAATCAATTATACTCAAATTTCAAACATCGCTTTTGAGATTTGTATTGATGAATTATGAATTTTAGAATTGTAATTTGCAATTTAGTTATTGAGGAATTAATTTTAGATATGTGTTAACCATTCGTAATTTTGGATTACAAATAACTCACCGGAACTGTAAGCGAATGCAATAATAGAAAGAACCAGGATAACGAACGCCTTCATTGTTAAGAAAGGGATGAAGATTTCTCCCACTTTTTCATGAATTTATGAACCACAATTGACTGTGAAAACCGATGAAATTTTGCATTTTCTTACGGATCATTTTTGTTGTAGCTCATTTGTTACGTTCTTGAAATAAGATATTTTTTCTCAAAATGAGAGTACTTCAAATATAAAATCGTAATATGATTCTCTTTCTCATTCTCCGGTGTCTCATTTTTGTCGCAACTCAAAAGAACACCAAATTGGCCTACTTTTTAGGAACGGCGTTTTTCTGTGATAATCGGATTTTTTGTTGCATTTTAATGTCTTTAATGTAAAAGAACTATACAAATTATGGACAGAATCGAGTTTTTTATTGGCAGGAAGAAAATAAAATTTATTAAAGAATTTCTACTCTAGTATATACCATTAAAATGAAGAATAATGTTGCAGTTGCAATACACGATGAAAATTTTTTTTTACAAAATTTAAAAGTTACGAAGTTTCTTCCTTTTTTAAAAATCAACATTATTAAAATTTAAATCACAACATAATCACAAATTTGTACTCGTATTATTTTAAAGAATAATTTTCAGCAATTGTATTATTAAAATTAGCATAACTATGTGAAATAAAAAAAATGCAGGTGAACTGAGAATTGCGAACGGTGCTACAAAAATATTACTACTAATGTTATAATAACTAAATAATTAAACTAACCTCAAATAGTTGTACATCCGATGAGAATATTAGATTCTTGCTCTGACCCTTTCGTGATATTTTTTTTCAATCTTCTAAGATTTCTCATTTTTGTTTTATAGAAATCTCAAATAATAATTTTATTTAAGTTACATTTTTTTTCAATTTCGCTACACATCTTTAGAAATCGTCTTGGTCGATACATTAATCCAAGCTGTATAAAAAATCTGCGATTCCGTTTTCTACCTGGTCTACCTGCCGCGAATTCTTAAATACCTAACGGCCATTTTGAAATCTTAAAAAAGGCACATCAAACCAACTTTCCTATCAGTTGCTTTGATTTGCATTAATATTCTTTGAAAAATGTTATTTGAACTTAATTTTGACATGCTAGAATATTCAATGAACTTTCAACATAGAATTTTACCTAAACTTAATGTTATATTTCATTTTTGATGTAAGAAACTTAAAGCTTTTTAGAATATTTGTTTTTACAAAATTTTCAAAAACTATCTCTGAATACAAGAATTTAAAATAGGGTCTTTTTGCGTGTTTTAAGAGTGAAACAAATATATTTTATAGTTCAACATTGATTATTTGAATTTAGTATCGATTGATGGTAATTGCAGATTTTTTAGTAAATTCCTATTAAATTAAACTTAAGCTCGATTCATTATCAAAAATAAGTCATGAAACATATTTCATAATTTATTGCGTGAAATGTCTATGATAAACATTGAATGTCATTTAAATTCATCATATGTTGGTATTGACAGGGTTAATTCTCAAGCACAATTATCAGGTGTTGATAAGGTAGGAAATTTTCATATAACTACCTCTAATGTAAAATCTGTATGGTTCATGGTTAGTATCATCAGAGTATTATATTAGAGTTCAGGCTCAGTTATCAGGTGTTGGTATAGTAGGAAATTTTCATACCTTCCTCTAATAAAACATCTCCGATGGTCCATGGTTGGTATCATCAGAGTATCTATTAGAATTTTATGGATGTGGCTGACAGTCGATAACCTAGGCACTTTATGTAAAAAATCATCGGTCGATAATAAAATATTTAACTTTTCACTGTTTTTAGTTTTCTCTAGAATAGTTGTTGATTATAAATTTTCAAGGGTTCTGATTTTTTCTAGAAAAGTTGTTCCTCTCAGATGTTTATATGTTTATAAGATTGTTTAAATTTTCTCCCTAATGTGATAGTTGGTAAGATAGGGATAACATTTCATTATTATGCATGTTGATTGAATATTAATAATTTTTTGATAGAAAAGGTACATTATTGTTTGTTCCACATATTGAAAGAATAATTTAAAAATATAATTTAAAATTAACCTGGGATTTTTGAAGGGAGAAGCTCAGTTTTCGAAAAAAATGGAAAAAGATGTACTTGTTATAGACTTTTTGTAAAATAAAATTCAATCACTTCTTAAGGAAGGTGCATGGAATGATTTCCACCCAATAACTTTTGATTGTGACCCCCCAAAGCCCGTTGTATTGTGCCCGGAAAATGTCCAAAAAATGCAACATAACAGTTTTACGTCAAATCCGTGCTGAAGTTGGTATTTTTTTCAATTATTTTCATTTGATATATGACAAATTTCCAAATATTTATTTAAAAATTTCCAATAGCTTAAACGATTATTATTTTTGTTTAAACAACTTTTTCCTGTGAATCATGAAAAGTAATTATTTTCTGGAATGAATGGCACAATTAACAAATTTTGAGAGTAATATATATTTTTAAGAATAGTTGACAATTATATAAACAATTTTCATTTGCTTAAATCACTTTATCCCTGTTCATCTTGTAAAGGGTAAAAAAAATGTTTAGAAAACTCCCAAAAAGTTTGGGAAGCTTTTCCCACAATCACTTTGGAAATATTCCCAAACATTCGAGGGGGAAATTCCAAACATTGATGGGAATTCACTCATAAATTTGAAGATTTTCCCAAAGTTTCACGAGGAAAATTCCCAACATTGATGGGAATTTACTTCAGAGTTTGGGAATTTTCCCAACGTTTCATGTGAGGAAAATTCTGGGGAAATAGGGGAAATTACTCAATGGTTCGGGGATTTTCCTCATGAAATGTGACAGAAAATTCCCAAAAATGATGTGAATATAATTAAGAGTTTGGGCATGATCTATTACATTTGATATAATAGAATGAAAAAATGATATAACACAACAATTAGAAAACACAAAACTATATTCAAACAATTTTTTCAGTTACGTTATGGATATTTATTTTTTTAGATCGACTTTGTTGAGATAAGACTAATAATAGGAGACATGATGTCAGAGATTCGAAAAAAATAGGATTTTCTCCATATTTCATACGAAAAGGAGCACATTGTCTCTCATAAAAATATGTCTCTCAACATTTATTAACTGAGTAATTAATTCAAAAATTTAAGAACTTCTCACAATTTACAAGAGGAAAGAAGAGTTGAAACCAATGCATTTTTTAAAAATAATTTCCAAATATCCTAAGCAGACATGATTTATATAGAGAATACTAAATTTCCCAAGATTTTCTGAAAAATAATTATAGTAATAGAAATTTTTCAAACAATTACAAAATATGTTAAATCAAAAATGTTATTTTTGTGATTTATCAACTTTATCATTTATCCCGAAAAATTGTAACTATTCTCGATTTATTGGAAAGAATGGTTTAAAAAATTGAAAAGTAGTTGCAAAATACTTGGAAATTTATTACCTAACGAATATAAAAATTATTAATTCTTAAATTTTCTAAAAAATACTGTCTTCAGCATGAAATTTACATGAAACTGCTATTTTGCATTTTTGGGTCATTTCACGGGCACAGTACAAAGGTTTGGTACTTCCTTTTTCCATCTTGATGCGAATTTTTTTCGCAAAAAAATAAAATAATTGTGGAAACGCTTTTTTCAAAATTTGAAATTTTGATCTTCAGTTAAAATTTTAAGGCAAAAAAAACTGAATTACTCAGGTGCTTTTAAGCTTAGAAAATGAATTAAAAACGATTCTGCAAAAAATGTTGTAAAATTTTAATTGTCGAATCTACAAAGGGTTCTGTATTCTTTTAGTGCAAAAGGATGATGTTCGGATATTGTTGATCTGCTGTTAAAAAAATTGTTAAAAACACTTCTTTCAAAAATCAATTTTTATTTTTATTCTTTATATTTATTATATTTTCAATCCAAATATGATAGGCTTCTTTTAATTTAAAAACGTAGTAAAAAATGATTACGAAATTATGTTTCAAAACGAGAACTGTATAATCGCCAGTTCATCTCAAGTTGTAATTGAATCCTGCTCGCATAATTTTAAAAATCTCGATAAAAAATTTCAAGAAGTATGATATTTTGAAAAGAAACGTAGTTTTGGGATATTTTTATTTTGAAAAATACATTTGTGGTTTAATAAAGCAATATATCTAATAAATATAATCTAACTCAAAGGATCTTTTGGTTAAAGTTGGTTGAGGCTCTCCGTGCGGGGGAATCGATCACCAAAACTAAAAAATAAAAAATTTAAACAGGTATAAGTTTGGACCCCCCTATTCGACACATTCATCCTAATTCCTCAGAAGAATCATGTTATCATATCGCCCATGTTTTAAAAATCCTATCCTTACCATCCATCCATAAAGAACCAACAATCATCCAACACATCGACCTTACCATCAACCATCCAACATATCGACCTCACCAAGTCCCATAAACCAGTGCAACACCTTTCCAGAAGATAGCGCCTCCACAGTCGATAAGAAGACATTCACCAGCATAAATGTGTTTGTGATAACCGCTATGTTAGTTCGGAGGGAACTTGGTTCGTGAAGTGGTTCGATGAAGGCATGCGCGAGACTCGAGAGTAGAATAGTTCAGTCTGTGCATGGCGGTCTGAGCCCTCCGACTATAACGTATCTCGTACCGCTTCGTACACGGTGTCGGTGTGCATATCGCGAAACCGCGAGTGTGCGTACATAGTACGTATTACGCGAATCATAAAAAAATCGAAAAATTGCGTGTGCGTTTTCTCCAAGGTTGTTTTATTGGTTCTCCAATTCGATTCACGTCTTCTCTTAAGAAGAGGACAAGACATCCTCTCTGGATTACTCACTGCATCCTCGTGAGTACCATATACTCTATATAGATGTGCCCTAACACGCCCGAGCTTCTCCTTCCTTTAGGTTTTTTTAAAGCCCTTAAAAAATCGAATTTATTTCCTCTGCATCACGATTCTTCGATTGCACATTCCTTTACAGTATGTTCCGTATTTCTTACCATATTCCGTTGTACCATCCTCTACACACCATGTTGCTAATATGTTCCTCAATGTTTCTTTTGATTCGATGTTTTCTAAAAGAAGGCGAGAAAAAGTTACCAAATAAGATGTGTTTATGCATGCGTTGTCTAGGCTTTTTTTGTGAATAGTTGGGTATGAACTTTGGGGATTGCGTAAATCATAATTGATCGTGTAGGGCCAAAGTTTTAATTGGAAAACTCACTGGTCTGATGACACATAGGTGTCTGATACCAACTTACGAGCATGTAGTAATATTCTATAATTTTCTGATGGCTCACTTCTCCAACTTAATTCTTCAATCTGATTAAGACTTATTAACTTCTCTTAATCTTCTCTTGATGACAAACTTTATAACACTTCTTTACTGCCGAGATTTTCCAACGTGACAGTTGCTGATTCACACTTGAGCGCAGTTCTTAATAGTTTACTACCTTTCCTGGAAAGTACTACACTTGCTTCATTCACAGTTTTTTTCAAATATTGTGCTAATGATTACATGCTTCCATCTATTCAATCTTAAGTTGCGAATTCTCATCTGACTTTTATATTTGATTTAATTCAAATTAACTGGATTGTTTTCACAAATTAGTATTTTCTGATCTATCAAAGAAAGTGTTTGTCACTTATATGGATCAAGAAGAATCTTAATCTCAGATTCATTTCTTTTCGAAGGCGAAAGTTCTGGATTAAAAATGCAATAAACATTATTTAGTACATGTATAATTTGTAGTATGACTTTAACGACAACAAAACAAGGATCTTTCGTATCTGATTTATCCTGCTGTACACACTTCTGTTCATTTTCTTGATTGAGTGCATAGCAGGTATTTGCATGCTAACATTTCTGATCTCATCTTTGTGCATGTAAGGAAAAGTCGACATGTAAGGATATTCGAGCTCAATTAATTTTATTTTTGAAAAGGTTGAATGACATATTCGATAAATCCAAACATGTCATCTAACACTTGAAAGCAAATCGCTTGAAATATTGAAGACATATGTCACTTACAATCATATGACGCATCGCGTATCTTTACTATGTGCAGTGATAAGGATTTTGTCTACTGAACAAATTTTAAATTAAAATTTAGTGCAGGCAAGGTAAATTCACATATCCAGGAAGTCGGAATCCTTTAAACAATACCTTTTTGTATGACGATGAAACTTTTACATTTCTTTGTAGAATTTACATGGTAAAAATATTAGTTATGATGCATTTTTTAAAACTAATTAGACAAGATAGTGGAGCAATTAAATCAAAATAATTGATTTTGGTCGCTAAGGCGACATTCATTTTGGCATAAATAAGGCGCACGCATCATGTCATCGGCTTAAATGTTTTGACAACTTAATCCCGTCCATGATGGGGGGCCAGCCCATCGTTATGTAGTATTATGTACGAATATAGTCGGTTTGTCCACAGTCTTCACTCGATATTTTATTACCTAGGGTCTCTTATTTAACATCCTTTCTCAAATTAAGAAAAATATTTTCGATTAAAATTCGGCCTAATCTGGAATAAAGATAATTTTAATGAAGGTTTAAATTAGAAAAAACAGAAATTGTTGCAATTCGAGCGCCACGCATCGTATCTAATTTACTTCTAAGAAAGAATTAAACCATCCTTTAAATCCTTTCCAATTTTTACATTAATTGTAAATCTTACTCTGAATAATTGTACAATTAAAAAATTTGGTAATTGAAATTTTTGAGCATTGTTCAATTTAGGGTCGTCCATATATTACGCGACGTTACAACGTTTTTTTATCTGTGAAAAAATTATTGCCTCTTTTAAATATGTTTTCAGTTTTCTGTGACAAATAATAATATATAATCATTTCAGAAAAAAATCATTTTTTATGTTAGAATTTTTTTATATTAACATAAATATTAGATTTTGTTATTTAGTTATTGGAACTTTACAACTTTTATTGATGCTATTTCTGCATTCTTTGACGATTTTGAAGTGGCCTGCGAACTAAGTTAAATAAATTCTCCACGTTAAAAAAAATAGTGGTGTTTTCTACCGTTCAAATAGAACTAACTTCACGAAAAATAATTTGAAAATATTGTTAAGTATACAAACCAAATTACAAAAAACAGGAATTTCTTTGGCATTTCAAAAAGTTCATAACTTGATAAGAAAATTTTGTTCTATAGTATGATTTTATATTACTAGTTACTTGCAAAAACTGTGCATATAAGAAATTCGCAATAATTTTGGAACCCATACAAAAAATTTTAATTCGTTGAATCTTTCAAAAGTTTTAACATTTCTCGAACCCTTCCCGATCGTAATAGGACCGTAACAGCTCCCCTTGAATCCTTCATCTCCTCAATTGAAAATATGCAATTCTGAATGTTTACCAATTCGCAAACATGATTCCAATTTAAACAAATTTTGTATTTTAAGGACCTCAAGTTTGAAATTTAACACTTCCGAATATATACGCGGTTAGCAATCTTTTATGAAATTCTCTGTATATAGAAACACAATTGAAAGGCAAAATGATCAAACTTTAGAATTTTATATTTGGTTTCTTTCGCAGTTTGAGATGCAGGATTGACTCCTTTAAACACTGACGCGATATTATTTTTTTAAAGAAAAAAATATGACCATGTGTTGGGAGTTCGTTTCAATTTTCGTCGCATTTCAAATTTAAGCGTTGCAAATATCGAGTGCTTTAAGAATTTTTCGGATATACTCTCGATAATGTAAAAATCTCTGAAATATTGTGTAGTCCTTGATTTATTGTTAATGAATTCTTTGAAAAAGCGTTAAAATATTATTATAAAATTCAGTGAATATCATTAAAATTAATCCCTGGAATCTCTCAAAAAAGTGTTAACGTGTCAGAAAATCTTAGAAAAACAATTTTCTGAAGTTCCTTTGAAGCCATCAAAATCATTAGAAAATTCCTTCGAATACCTCAAAATAATTAAAAATCATAAGAATTGAGAGAGGGAAATCCTTGAAATATTTGAAAATTTTTGAGATCAGATAGGAAAACCCTTGA
This sequence comes from Andricus quercusramuli, assembly GCA_932178445.1. NCBI lineage: Eukaryota > Metazoa > Arthropoda > Insecta > Hymenoptera > Cynipidae > Andricus > Andricus quercusramuli. The sequence continues at coordinate 102,473 of CAKNXH010001960.1, forward strand.
AATATTTGAAGATTTTTGAAATTGTTTTGAGATTGAGGTTGTCCTTATGAAAAACTTTTAACTATATCCATGTATTTAATTTAGAAATTAAAAATTTTTAATGTTCACAACTCAAAAATCGTCAGTTTATGAATATTTTAGTTTAACATTTTCCAAGTCATAAATAAAACATTGTTAGTTGTAACAATATATCAGACATAAATATCAAATATTAAAATAGGTCTCAAATCAGTTGTTTATTCTTCGTTATAAATTTCGCTTAATTGACCTATTTTTTAAATATATTTTTTATGTATTTTCAAAATTAGGATTGTTATCATAATTTCTGCACGTGTAAAATAAACTTTTTTTCATATGATGAGCTCATGAGCTGTTTGACCTTCTCGATTGCCCATCATCGATGAAATATCTTACGACTTGTACGTTTCTTTCTACGTTCTGTTTAGTATTAGCAAAGTAATGAAATCATATTTAGAGGAAATAACAAGGAGAATTAAAAGTTTATTACTGAAGAGTATATTTCTTATTGAATGTTGATATTTATGTTAAATTCTATAGGCAGATATAATATTTTAAAATAGAAAGAAGATACGCATTTTTGCGTAATAAATTTTGCAATTGGGCACCCACTTATCCTTTCGTTTCCCTGTTTTTGTGTTTCAATCATCTCGTTGCGTTGGTAATTGCCACGAACCGTTCTCATCTCTGAAGACGGAAATTAGATAAAGCAGTTGCTGAAGAATAGTGCAAAAACAGAAAACAAAGTTTCAAAAGATTTTGCATCCGGTAATAGATTTTCTGTCAAAAGTTTCAAACTGCAAGAGACTTGGATAATTTTTGTTTGTTAATTAGTATTTCCAGAACAATGGGCTGATAAAGGCAGATGTTTCTTTCTCAATAGATTGAAGCATCCTTGTATTTAAATTAAAGAACAAGTAGTGATTATTTTTCTACTTGTCAAAACTAAAAGACTCTTCATCATTGGTACTTTGATGGCGATACTTTGATGGAAATGATTTGATAAAAAGACATCGTGATTCGGGGTCTAAAAGTAATTTCTCATTTTCTAAAAAACTGAAGCAAGTAAAGCAATTTCTTGAGTTGTATCTTTATCCGGTCGTTATTCTGTTTCCCCCGAGGTTTCCTCTCAAACCACATATATACTGTAGCGGAGCTATGGCCATTGGTTCATTGATTTTCCATTTGAACGATCGCCATTGGAAGTACCAGGGGAGTTTCCAATTGTTCGACATCCATTTCCGGTCGGATGTTCTGCACATACTGGTGTTGACGATTCTCTGATCATTCTGTGCTTTATTACGCCCAAGTAATTAATTTTTTATTTCACATTGGGATTTGTGACGTGTCGAAAGGCTCCGGGCTGTTCATGTCCAATGTTTAAAATGTTTCGTGTATTGATATATTCGTTCATGTGTCCCCAATAAATTGCAGCATTCGAGCTACATCATTACATTGCAGACACTCAGCAGTTTTTTCTCTATTCAGAGTAGCCGCAGGTCAGGAAAAACGTGAAAATTTGGGAAAAGTCAGGGAATCTTGTTGATCAGTGAAAGTCAGGGAAAAGTGAGGGATTTGAAAGAAGAATTTCAAAATTCAGGGAATTCCTGCAAGAAGCACTTTAAGTAACTTTCAAGAATAATCAGGGCTGTCGCATAATCATTTTTGGTCACTTTTCATTCTCAAATGACTTCTTAGTTACTTTTTTAAGATAAAATAAAAAAGCACTATTGTCACTTCTTAAAATTGAAAGATCACTTTGGTCGCTTTTCTTTTAATAAATTAAACTATGAGTTAACCACTATTGAAGTAGGGTATTTTAGCAAATTTCAAGCAATTTTTAATATATTTAAATAATTTGAAGGTATTCTGAAGGATTTTTGAGGTTTTAGTGTATTAGGGAATTTCCAAAGATTTAAATGATTTCAAGGGATTTTAAAAAATGATTAGAAAAATGTCCTAGAATTTGGGAAGATATGCAACGATTTTTTCAGACCTATAAGGCCTTACGATATTTTAAAAGATTTCAAGGGAATTTTTGAAGATCTGGAACGATTTCACCCTTAATTATTACTAATTTATCCTGAATTGTTTTAAATTCTTTTGAATTGTTCGGAATTTTCTGGATTTCTTTAAATTCACTTGGATTCTTCTATATTCACTCAATTCTACTTATTTCAATGAATTTGTTTGAATTCTGTTTAGTTTCTCTTTGATTCATCCTGAAGTTTTTTTTAATTCATCTTGAATTCTTGTGCATTTTAACAAATTCTTTCAAAGTCTCTCGAATTTTTTCAAACTCGTTTCAAAGTTTTAAACTTACTGTATCCAATGATTTTTGTCATATTTTTGAATTGTTTTCAATTCCCTTGAATTTGTATAAATTCCATCGAATTCTTCTCATTAACCTTGAATTCATCTAAACTGACTCAAATTTTACTTAAATCAATGTAATTTTTCGGATCTTTTCCAATGAATTTGAATTTATTTTGATCATCATTAGTTACATTATTAATGCACATTGGTAATTTTTAGTCACTTTTTGGTTAGAAATTAGTCTTTTTTTAAGTATTATGTCGGGCTGTGTCTGTCCGAGTATAATAAATTAAAAATGTATACATTTAAATTCAAAGAGTACAGTCAAGGGATTTTAATGAAGTTTTACGGCCACCTTATCAATTCCATAATATTTTTTTGATTTCAGTAGTTCTGAAATCAAATAAAAGAAATGAAGTAAATTAAAGTCAGTTTGACAAGTTCCCATAAAGATCGAAAAATTTGTAGTGTTTCTTGCTACTTTAATTTGCGATAAAGTTGTCTCGAACGAGAATGAAATAGTATGTGCGTGTTTCTGATATAACAGCGGAACTCTCTATTAATAAAATTCTTACGTAAGAAAAGAGAATATGAGCGATAGGGATGCGACATAAAAAGAGTGAAAAATTCTCTTATTGCTCAGAGAAACAGATAATTGAAAATTTTGTTGTTAAAGGAAAATTTTTGTTTAGGCTATAAATCACGGTGATATGGCACGTGCACATTTACGAATGCACGTATGCAATTGTGCTGGCTTATATGTTTCATTGTAAGATGTTGCGAATAACCCTTATGGTATAATCCAATCTTTGTGGAGAGGAAACGTTTTATGGGCAATTACACAACCACTCAGTGAGGAGTATTTTGTTGGATCTCTATGATTAGTGTAATTTATCTTTCTTTTTAAAGTGTTGCATAATATAGTGTATGCATGCATATATATGCAAAACTGTAGAATCGGAAATGGCTGCTATCATATATTCCTATCCGCATCAGATAATTTCATCAATTTCTTTGATGGAAGAAATTGAATTTAATGAAGAAGAATAGCGCATAAAAATTTCATTTTAATGAGTGCATGCAACGTAATTAGCATACTGGTTTTCGATAGTACAAGTTAATTTTGAGTGAATTTCAAATTATTTTAGAAGCTACCTTTGTTAGTGTACTTTTGAAGTTTTCAGAAACAATTTTTTTCCCGCGGAAATATATATAATTATATTAATTTGTAAATTACTTATGTAAATTATGTATGTATAATGTAAGTAGTTGAGTATCGACTTGAAATGTGGGTTCAAGTTTAAAATGTTTAAGAATGAGTAACTTGAAGATAAAATAGATAAAATGAAAATTGATCAAGTTCTCCATGTTCAACAATTACAGAATTAGAAATAGAGAAATTCTAAAATTGATCGGGTTTGAACTAAGAAATTGAAACGTTAGAACTTATTTACAATCTATTAATTGCAACCGGTAGCGGTGAAAATGTAATGCATTCAGCTTTTTTAAACAAAAGCTCTACAAATTCAACATCTTGAATTTTAATCATACATTATTATGAAAATTTCTATGAAATTGAAAATGTGTATACCTTTGAAAACGACTCCTTTCTCCATAAAAATGCGTGAAAAATTTAACAGTATTAATCGAAAATATTCATCATCATACAATGTTATGTGAAAGCGTTAAAAATTCAATATTTGAAAGTCTAAAGGTAAAATATAGAGAATTATGATTAAATTTGTTAAATTACGAAATCGCAAATGAAGTATAAAAATTTGGAAGCTTGTAATATGCATCACACTAAATAACTACGAAACTAAACACTTTGATGTTTTCATGCTTTACCATTTTTTCTTATCAAAAGTTACGGTATTTCAAATTGAATAATTAAAAATTAAAGTATTTTAATATATTCATTTTTCAATTCTAACAATTTCAGACCTAAGATTTTAGAGTTAAATAATTTAAATGCGTTCAATTTGTATAATTTTATTGTTTAGTTCAAGCCTGAAAACAATACAATTGGAAATTTAAAACATTCACAATCCAGTAATTCATCATTCGAAGCATTCCAAATTTAGAAAAATTTTTAAATCATGAACATGGATGTTTTCCTTAATACTTTTCATATTCACAGTTCAAAAAAATATTTTTTTAGTCCAGATACTAATTAAAAAAAGACGGAATTCATTTGAAATCAGGCAGCTTCTATACTTCAAAGACCCAGTCGAAAAATATACAAATTTCTTCTGTAAACTTCTGTCAATATGTCTTGTTCTGAGGAATACTTCCTGTGATCAGTCAGGGATTTAAGAAAAGCACTTATAAGATTTTATATTTAAAATGTAAGAATTTTTTTCTTCTATGGCAAAATCTACTTTCTTCTACTTCATCTTTTTTATTTTTTAGCCGAGAATCAGAGTAAGGAAAGTCTTATTGCTTCACGTTCCGTATCTGATACCATCCAAAATTTTAGATGATTGCTTAAGTTCTCTTAGTACTAATTATATCAGAGTTGAATTTGTTTGTCTTAAATGGGTTGAAACAGGGTGTCTAGTGTTCTGGGAATCCTTGAAAACCTGGAAAAGTCCTGAAATTCGTTTTTACCTGGAAAAAACCTGGAAAAGTCCTTGAATTTTGCTCATCGTTTTGGAATTTTTGTTCTTTTGAAGAACAAATCGTTTTTTAAACTTTTTCTCTGCTGAACGATAAAATATTACCTTTTTAACAAGAGACTGTTTATTTTATCATGGTGAAAATCACAAAACTACAAGCGAAATGGTATTCGAATATTAATGGTTAGAGCAAGTAAAAAATTGGTCGGGGCAAAGTTAGGGAATTTCGAAAATGAAGATTGGGACTAGTAATTATTTTAGTTATTAATTTATTTGCCTTGTATTTTTATTTCTTTTCTTACAGTTGCTTCATCCTGAGAACTGTAATTGTAGTAAATAATTTTATTATTTGGTTGCAAATTCAACAATTTTTATTAAAAAGATATAATTTTTATTTGAAATATCTACTATTACATTATTCGTTGAGAATTCATATTTTTTGGTAGAAAATTCATCTGTTTGGTTGAGCATGTCTTTTTTTTGGTTGAAAAATAATTTTTAGACTAAAAACGTAACTATTTTTGGCTGCAAATTGATATTTTTTAAATTGAAAATTCAATCACTTGGGTAAAACTTGAACCACTTTGTTAAAAATTTATTTGTTTGAGGGTTGATCTCTTTGACTGAAAATTTAAATATATTGCTGAAAATTCTTTTTTTCATTTAAAATAAATTTTCACCCACAAATGTAACTTTTCCATTTTTTTGGTAAAATCTAATCTTTTGTTTAAGTGAAAAATTGGTCTTTTGGCTTGAATGTTCAACATTTTCTTTGACATTGTTTCCTGTCTTGGCTGAAAAATATTTATTTGTTGAAAATTCGTCTTTTTGTTTAGGAAATTCGTCTTTTTGGTAGAAAATTCATAATTTCGGATTGAAAATTCAACTCTTATGTAGAAAATTTGTTTTTTTTTTGTTTGCTAAAAGTTGACCTACTTTATTAAACATTAATTCTTTGGTTGCAGAATGGCAGATTCATCATTTTAGTTGAAAATTCCTCTCTTCGGTTCAAAATTCAGCTATTTAGTTCAAATCTATTTTACTGTAAATTAATCATTTTTAGTTTAAAATTAAATTATTTGTTTGTAAATTGGTGTATTTCGTTGAAAATTTGTCTTTTTCGGTAGAAAATTAATTTTATTTGTTGAAAATTCTTCGTTTTGGTTAAGAATTCATCTTTGTGGGTAAAAAGTTGAACTATTTGGTTGAAGGTTGAAAATTTAACTATTCTATTCAAAAATTAGTTTTTTGTTGTTGTTGTAAATTCATCTCTTTTTTATTTGAAAATGTATTCTCTTTATTAAAAATTCAATTGCTGGTTCGGAATCTAAAAAAACTTTGATAAAAAATCATCCTATTTGTTGAAAATTGAACTATTCTTTCAGAAATGATTTTTTTTTGCATCAAAATTATTTTTTTTTCTTTGCTTAAAATTTAACTATTCCAGTTTTGATTGAAAATTCATATTTTTGTCTGTGAATTAATCTTTTTTGGTAGAAATCAAAAATCTTCCTAATTGACAATTCAACTACTTGATTGAATATTAAACTACATTTCTTCAAATTTATTATATTGGTTGAAGACTTAACTAGTTTGTTGAAAATTCTTTTTTTTCAACGAAAATTAATTTTTTAACTGAAAATTTAACTATTCCATTCTTTGATGGAAATTTATTATCTTTAGTAGGAAATTCAACTATGCGGTTGAAAATCTATGTTCTTATTTGTTTGCGAATTGGTTTATTTTGATGGAAATTTGTCATTTTTTGTTAGAAAATTAATTTTTTCTGTTGAAAATTCGTCGTTTTGGTTAAGAATTCATTTTTGTATGTTGAGAGTTAAACTATTTGGTTACAAATTCAACTATTTCTCTGATTTTTTTTTAATTCAACTCTTTGGTTGAAAATTTAACTATTTTATTGAAAATTTGTTTTTTTGTTTGTTTTTGAAATGCCAACTATTTAATTTTTCATTGAGAATTCATCTTTTTGTCGAACATTCCAATTTTTGTGTTGGAAATTCAACTATTTTTGGTTAAAGTTTTGGTGGCAAATTCAACTGTTTTGTTGTACATTCGCCTATTTCGACAGAAAATTTGTCTTTTCGGATTTAAAAGTCACCCTGAGTTAAAAAGATGTTTAATTTTCCGTTTGAACACATTGAATTGTTTAAGGTTTCTCGTCCAACCACCTGAATTTAATTTTTCCAAATAATTAATTGATTAATTATTTTTTAATTAATTTTTTAATCAAGCTTCTAATTTTTCTAAGTTATGTCAAGCAATTTTTTTCATCAGTTGCAATTTCAAAAGGTATTCAGATTTTGCCTAACTTTCAAGTATATTTTCTCACTATACAATAAAAGAAAAACTTTGTTTCAAAAAAGTAAAGAGAACTGTCTAATCCTTGCTAGTTTCATATCAATCGGTTTGCGTATATGAGCAATTCTTTTGTTGGTTACGTTAGAGTTTTATGCACATTTTTCCAAATAAATTTCATTTTTTTGGATATTCGGGGTTTAGTCTATTCAAATGCAATAAAAAGTCCTTCAAAATGAGCATTGAACTGAAAAAAAATTGTCAATAGAAGTCGAAAAATTACAATTTCAGAAGCATTGGAACGTTACACGTATGCGGAAACTGCATCTGACTTTGTTAAACATTGCATGAAAACTCAGCTTTCCCAACCCATATTTTTTGTTAACCCTTTCACATTTTGTTTTTAAGGGTTCAAGTGGTAATATGATAAGCCATATAGATTGAAAAAAATCATGAACACTTTTATAAAAAAATATGTTGCCCAGGATACATGTTGAGGGAAGAACTAGGAAGGGAGAAAATGGTAACGAGACAAATTAAGAGAGCCTGGAGGTTTGAAGAGAAACTGAAAAGGGGGGAGGGGAGCAGGATAGCACAAGTATGCTTGGACGAAGTTCGGAACAAGGAGACGAGAGGAAATTTGGGAAACTCGAAATGGGAAGAAGAAAGGACAAAAATGAGGAATGTTTGTGATATGCAGGAAGGGGTTCTGGATTGGCAGAACATAGAATTAGAGCTATTAGTAAGACAAGGAGAAGAGAGATGGAGAAAGATTATGGATTCGAAGTACAATAGATGGTATATGATGGTCAAAGGGTTGACGGAACCAGAATATTTGCAAAAGATGAAAAAGGAAGACAAATGGAATAGGGTGGTACGGTTTAGAATGGGGGAAGGAGTGAGATCTTGTAGATATTGGATGGATGAAGAGGATAATTTGTGCAGAGTATGTGGATACGAGGTGGAGTCATGGGCACATGTGTTAGAGAGGTGTACAGGAGAGGAAGATGGACAGTTGAGTGTGGATGAGTGTGTGAGATGGATCTTGGATGGTAATGGACAGGGAGTGATGTGGATGAAAAAGCTGGAAGAAATAAGAGAAAGCATGGGAACAGGGCAGAGCCAAACGGGTAATCCTCTGTGAAGGAAAGTCACTAGAAAAATGGTATAAAAAAATATGTAGCTTGGTTACGTTACACGAAATGTTAGTTACGTTATACGTGGCGATAGCTACTTCAAGGTTGTAATGAGATGGAAATAGTTAACAAATAATGCAATATACTGTTAAGAACGTAATTATAATTCAATTATCTTACTTCTTACAAAAAAAACAATCTTAAAATGAATATATTGTATCATAAAGAAACATTTGTTCATTGATCCAGTAAGCGAGTTAATACATGGAAATTTTTCTTAATGATAATTTTTTAAATGTTTTTTGATGATGATATTTTGTCCTATAAAAATCAATGAAATTTCAAGTGTTTCCTAGATTTTCTAATGGGTGGAGACATTTGTAACATACTCGAATAAATTCCAATGACGATGTCAGTAACACAATTTTTTTGCGCGATTCCTGATTTCCGGAGAATGGCCCATATGTAAGTGTATTCACGACTATTGTATGAGTTTGTTGTGTATTTGCACACTACCCCTTTTCCACGTTCTCGGGTTGGCGCCCATTCCAGATATTCAGACGAAAAAAAAATTTCGAATAAAAAAAATTATTCGCAAAGTGGTTTTCTCGGCGGTTATGTGTAAAACGAGTGTCACATCACTCCGCGAATCGTGCGTGTTTCGCTGTTTGCGAATCGCCTTAATGCCTTCATTGAATTTATCTCGCCAATTTGTCTCGTCGTTATCGCCATTTTCTTGTTGTAGATCGATTACTCTAAATCATCAAAGACGTCTTTTATTATCCAACTAGTTTCCTCAAGGTTCTACTTTCAAAGTTTCAATAACAAACGACGATTGCAGCACAATTTCAAAAAGCATAATAAAATATTTAACAATCAGTCAAAATCATTCCCCCATTTGAGAAATTATTTAATCAATATTTTATTTTTTCAAGCAATGCCTTGCTCTGAATTAATTAATCCACAGTTTCAAACTCATTAGAAATATAAAAGAGACGTGGAATAAAGAAAGTAAAAAGTCGCATTGACAAAAAGTGCTGACTTCAATTTGCTTTTCCAACAGTAGCTTATCCTGTTCCTTGTATATCTTATCGAGGTAAGTATATATAAGTCGTTGAAAGGGAACACTTTTTTTAGATATAAGTTACACTGTTAGTAGAAGTGTGATAAGGATTCTCAGTAGTTGTATTAATCTTACATAAGTTTTAAAAGTCTCTAAAATTACTAGGTTAATTGATTTCCATTTTACTAAGAAATAGGAGTAAAAATGTTAAGATCTGTTACATAGAATCTAAATTTTGTAATTTTTGAAACTAATATTCTCGGTTATACTTATATTTAATAAGTGATTACGGCTCAAAGCGGCAAATTGTTTTGTTTTTACAAGTGGAAGGTCCATTGTGCGTGCCAAGTTGTTTGAACGTAAGGGCGAATCATTGAAAGCACCCCTTGGGTAGTTCTATGTCTGTACGAGAACACCCTTAACCCCTTAATCGTGCGTTAAATGTTTTTAGAAAGCTTAAAAGGGGATAATGAGGATTATTTTGTTGGCGGCGTTTCACATAATTGAAGTTCATGTACACTACCGGTCAGAATTTTGCGTTCTCCTCTTTTTTGATGATCAATTAAGTTCTCCTAATTTTTAATATATCAGAGCTAAAAGAAATTTTCTTTGATAGGTTGAATGCGCTCAAAATTCTGTTTAAAGTGAGCCCAGGATAAAACTAATTTGTCCATTTTTTATGTAGATATTGCAAAAATAGTGTAATTTTCAATGTTTTCTTAAATTTTAGTTAATATCCGAAATAATCAACATTTTGTAATGTTTCCAGGCTCATTTCGAAGCTATTTCAGGGTGCATAGTCTTCTTTGTTTTTCTTAGTTTCCCCTTTATTCTCGAGATTCTCCTTTTTTCCCCCTATTCTCAAAAAACTTCCCCTTTTCTCTTTAAATATACGTTATTTAAAATTGTACCCATTATTGAATAATAGTTCAAGCTATTATAGCATTTAAGTAAATTATTTATGAATAAATAAGGTACAATTTTTAGTGCAGATCATTAAAAATAATTACTCTTAAAAAATGTTTGAAGAAGAAACATTGTAAAGCAAGTTGAAAATGTGAAAACTGGAGACAGAGGTTATTATCCTATATACAATTGAAACAGTTACAAAATATATAGTACTTCTTAAATAAGTATTAATTTATAAATATATTATATTTTTTGGCAGAAAATTGGTTGAAAATCAAACTACTTTTTTTAAAAACTCATTTTTTTAAACTGAAAATTGCAATTTTTGATTGAAAATCATTTCTTGTCTTTAAAGCTTATATTTTCAGCTAAAAATTCGAATGTATTGTAGAAAGTTCTTCTTTTTCTGGCTAAAAAATTCAATAATTTGGTAGACATTTTTTTTTTATTTGAAAATTAGTTTATTGTAATGAAAATGTAGAATTTCCATTTTTTGTTCTAAGTCGCTCTTTGTTATTTTGAAAATTAAAATATTTCGTTGAAAATTTATGTAATTTGTTAAAAATTCGTCCTTCTTTGTAGAAAAATAATCTCTTGTTGAGAATTCGTGTTTTCGGATTAAAGATTCAACTGTTTTGTAGAAAATTTGCATTTTTTCTGGAAAATGCAATAGTTTGGTAGAGAATTCAACTAATTGTTCAAATTTCGAACTACTCTGTTGAAAATTCATTTTAGTAAAAAATTCATCATTTTAGTTAAAGCTTTTTTTGCTTCTTAAAAACTAGGGATTTTAACTGAAAATTTTAATTTTTGGTTGAAAATTAATTTTTTAATTGAAAATTCATATTTTCGTGTTTAGAAATCAGTTGCATTGTAAAAAATTCTTCTTTCAGATTTCATAATTAAAAAATTTGGGAGAAAATTCAGTTTTTTCAACTGAAAAATAATTTTTTGAAACGAAAATGTCACGATTCGATTTTGGTTAAAAACTGGTGTTCTTAATTCAACAATTTAACTATTTTGTTAAAAAATTATCTTATTTGTTGAAAATTTTAAATTGCGATATTTAAAAATAAATTTGTCGCTCAGTTACAATTTGTTTGGAAAAGTGCAAAAACATGTTTTTTTTTTGGATTAATTCATATGCACACATTTAAAAAAAAGTTGAATATGTCGAACCTGAAATTTATTCAGCTTGAACCAAAGAAACATTTTTTATTTTGCTTTTTCGGAAACAAAATTTTGTCGTGAGTTAGGATTTTTGGGATTTTATATCTTTTTTGCGATTTTGGAACTTTATAAATACCACGAAAACAAATTTTTTCCCACGAATAAAAAATAATAACATGTTTCTTTGGTTCAAGCTGACTCAATTTCAGGTTCGAATCAATCCAAAAAACATGTTTTTGTATATTTTCAAAAAATTTTAAATAAGGCAAATTTTTTTTATAATTAAAAAGAATTTTATTGTAAATTTAAGAAAGAGAACAGAAGATATTTAGCGATTTCAAAATTTTTTCTTTACTTGTTTTGGATGTCGACCCACAAATTGTTATCCCTCAGCTCAAACGATTCGAATAATTTTAGCATTTTTACTTCGCTCTACTGAAGAGTGTAATTTCAAATTTACTTTGAAAGTATTAATTATAGTAAGGGAGAAATGACAAGTCTGGAAGGAAATGAGAACGATGTTAAACATATCAAAATTGTGTATTCAACTAATTTTATTTTTTCCCACACTTTTTTATATCACTATCTGGATGGATTTCCAATGATCTAAGTATATCCAATTTTTAGAAATAAATCTTGAATGGCAGAAATCATTAAAAAATCATTGAAAATTATTCAAAAATTTAACATTACTTACAAAAAGATTGTTTGTTCTTTTCGACATATGAAAATTAATAAATAAAAATTAATAGGCAGAGCCAATTGGTCAGAGCAGCCTGCAATAAACGTTAAAGACATAAAAACTTGAATAATGTGAAAATGTCCCATATATCCTGAACCTTTTTTTCATTCACTAAGTATGAAGCGATTGTAATGTTATTGCAAAAAAATTTCTTATCTTTAGAAACTTCATTTATTCAGGACAGTATATCCGGATATAAAAGAAGAATAACAAATTGAAAAGTCATGATAAAATTTCTCTGAATTAAACATTGTTTCGCGCATTTCGATGAAAATGTGAGTCCGTATCAGCTTTTCAAAATCCCTTTTCAATTCCCAGTGGAAAGCTGAGTTGAGCCTTCATTTTATAGCGAACGGAATTAATTTAGGAGAATTGTCGTGCGGTGGTATTTGCCTTTTGTATCTTTAATAAGAATGCAGAACTTTGCAAAGCGCCGTTCGCTTACCGGAAGAGCTTCGCCCGTCAGCCCATATGAAAGCACTGAAAAAAGGCTTTCCTAGACCGCGAGAAAAGTATACATGAAATGAGTTGAGCTCCCGACGGCTTTTAGAGAAATTCGATACCACTGAGGCAACTGAGTTAAATTCTGAATGAATCTGGGACGACATCTGCGATCATTTATTAGATTTGAGAAAAGAAATTTCACGTGCGTCGAGTGAAATGTATCATTAGTTTTCCTGAAAAGATTATTATATGCAAATGAATATAGATATGTCATAAAAAATATATATGATGTAAAAAATTTCACCGAGTAAAAAGTTATCAGTACAATCAACATACACTCTGAAAACGATTTAGTTGAATGAAGGAAATTTGTATGGGTTCAACCATAGAGTATGGTTATTATATGGACAACAAAATATTTGGTTGATCCAACTGAATTTTTTGGTTATCTTAACCAAATCTTTTGGAAGATGGAGTATTTAGTTGGTCAATCTGATCAAAACTTTTGGTTACATGTCTTTTTATGGCTTCCTGAGGTTTGTTGACCCTACAGCTATAATCCAACTGATCAATCGTCCATATAAGAAACGAAAGTCAAAATTTTAGCATGATTGTTGTGAAAACTATAGGCTTCAATTTTTTCCCCGTACAAGATATTGAAGGACAATACTTGTTTATATTGGAAGTATAGAATCTGTAATATTAAGCGTCGATATCCAAAATATTCAAAAAGCGAAATTTTATCGGAGAGATGTCGTTGACGTGTGGACGCGACAAATGACTTAAATCCTGCTTTGTCCATATCTCGAGCATTACGTGGGTGTTGTGGTTTTTTCAGAATTATATTGCGTTGAACTATTTTGTGGAGAATGAATTAAGTGTTTTTCGATATATCATAATTTTTATATTGAATAATTGTCAAAGAAGACGAATGCTCTAGGATCGGGAATAAACAGGAGACTGTGATATAAAATCCCTTCGGCTTTTATAGACATTCTCATGCTTCACAGGTAATTTTTGCCTAATTACAAAATATTTTTTGAAAATCTTTGATCCTGCTCTTTAATATCCACGGATGTTCTGTTTCAATCTCCAAACTTCTGTTCCATAGTATCCAAACTTCTGTTCCATAGTAGTTGCATAGTGTAGGCTCTAGATTTTTAACTATAGAGCAACGATCTCGATATTAAACCTCGGAGAACACACTGGGTCAATTTGACCCACACAAAATTGTTGATCAAGAAATTTTCAAAGAAATTTGAAAAGTGGACGGTCTCTTAGGCTCTGATAATATGGTTCGAGGTCCCAACTATAGTTTCAAATGCTTACTATAGTCTGCACAGCGGCCAGTCGTCGTTGAGAAGCGTTTGAAATCGGTGTTGGGTCAGCCTGACCCAGGTGTGTACCTAACGTTAATGTGGCTCAGGAACAACAGCTCAACCGGAAATAACTAGAGAAGAAAACAAGATGTGGTCTGTGTGGTTACCAAAAGGACAAGAAAACAAAAATGATGTGTTCATAACGATATGTGTGCATAACGAGGCATATTAGAAATGATCACAAAGCATAGTATGATCAAGCATTTCTCCTATCGACTCGATCGAATGCACCACTAATTGCAACTATTCTTCCCATCAGAATTTCTGCATGAATTTCTCGCGCCTGAAATGCATAAAGTGCATAGTTAGGTAAATATAACCTTTTAGAGTGAAGGCACGCGTCGAAACACGCACCCTGCGTACGGTACCCCTGCACACAGATGGTACGAAAAGTCCTTTACATTGAATATGGGGTTTCATGCACGCGCCAGTAAATGCGCATGTACTCACGCAACCCGTATATGAAGTTAGGGTGCGATCTTAAGTGACTGCAGGGTTAATCCGAGGGTGTGAAGGTGAACTCTGCAAACATTCGCGATAAACTTTATCCTCTGGTGATAGGTGAAGCTGGCCCAAGGAAACGGACTTCAGAGAAGCCTAGAATTGCAAGATCAAGAAATAAAACCTTATAGAAAATCCTTTGATTATAGAGACACCATGAAGTACTCGCACATGCGAGGGAGTCCCATCAGACTAAATTAGACCCTGAGATACGATCGAAATCGTCAAGCTAAGTTACGTCAATTTGATGGGATGGACAGTACTTCAAGGCTATTGATACGTGAAGGTTTTATAAATTTGACAAGTGGTGTATGCTAATCAAGTGTGCTGAATTCGAGGTTAGCCTAAAAAAAATTCTGTTTCATCTCAGGGATCAAAATATTGCGAATAAATTACGGACAAAAATGGATATCGGAAGTTGAGGATGTTCTAGGTGTACAGTCAAACTCAACTACAAAATTTATTTATAAAATCATGAAAAAATGCCTATTGATAATTGTAAAGAATTTAGAAGTCTATTTGAGCTTATTTGATGCAAAAATAGTTCAGATCATACTTTACTTAGAAATAGTTATGACCATTTGTGTTTGTTCTCCTATTTTAGTTCAAATTCGTCATTTTCGTTGGATTTTAATTGACAAGCAGCTCAGTTTATTCCTCAAAAGATTCTTCTTATATTTTTATTGATTATTATAAACAAGTTGTTTAATTCGCAAAATGAATGACTAAATTTACTTGTTATACGTATAATTCCGTAATAAAATAATTCTCCTTAATTGAATTTTAATGAAAATTACGACTTTTGTGTAAAGTGGGAAAGAAAAGACAAATACGCTGATAACTATATTTAAATAAACAATTATGACATCAACTATGTTTGTACTATTTATGCTTACTTTTTTCCAAAATGCGTTACATTAATCAATAGGCCTTTATTGTTATATAGGAAGATTATCTAGCTATTAATCTTTAAAATTCACATTGGGGTGGTTTAGATGAAAAAAATAGTTTCTTTGAGTTGTAGACACACCCCTCAAAAAGCTTCCATTTGGTGCACAAATAACTGTGCTTTGTTTTTAATTTGTTGGACCCTTTTGGACCCTTTTGGACTTTTTTGAGTTTGAATTATTGATTTTTCCATTTAATATAACAAATTTTATGTATCAATTCTGTAGAAAGTGGTCTCTCAAAAAATATCTAACCACAATGTATTATATGAGTGGCCAGAACATTGTAATAATTTTCCTTTAAATAAAAAAATAATATAAGAGGGTAGAGCAGAGTGAGAAAAATTATTTTTTCATATCTTTTTCTGGGGTAAGTGGAAAAGTTGTCGTATTTTATCAGGATAACCCGTAATTTATTTTAAAAATTAGGTACCTTTTTTGGCAATAATAATAATAATAAATCATATTCCAGAAACAAAATAATTGCTGATCAAGTCAGCCTGTTTAAAATACCAATAGAAATTATGTTTTCTTGCATTTGGTTAATAGGACACTTATTCACAAATTTTTCATGATATTAGTTCTGTTTGAATAGAAGAAATATACCGCTTTTTTTGAGCATGCAAAAAAATGGTTAACTTTGTCTTGAGGCCACTTCAAAATAGTCGAAAAATACAAAATTAGCATGATCGAAAGCATTAATTTGTTTGTTTTTCAGTTTATAAAAGTAAAGCTGTGTTTTTCTAAACGAAACGAGAAAATGTATGTGGAAGACATTTCTTTTTTAATATAAAATAAGTGTTTCATTAAACAGATACAAAAAAATGGAATTAACTTTGTTGATAGTTCAAAAAATTCTAATTTGATCAGAAATTATTTTTCCTAAAATAGGGTAACAGCCCCAATGGTGAGCCACCGACCTAAAGTGAGCCACCTCATGTAAAATAATTTGATGTATTATTCAATCAATATTTATAACAATTATTCATCCGAATAATTCTTTTTCTCGTGGATTCCGGCTATTATTGAATAAATATTTATTTAAATACTTATCTTGCCTGGTGTGGTCCACTATAGGTAGGTGGCTCACTATTGGGGTAGTTACCCTATCATTTTAAATTCTTATTTGTTATCGAAACTGTACACATTACAAATTCTCAATAATTTTTGCACACGTAGAAAAAACTTTCAATTTTGTAAGATATAAAATACTTTAAACTCTCCTGCAGTGGCCAAAAATTTGGGGGAAAAATCAAAAGTTCCACAACTTACGTGTAGATACTTTTCTTGACAAAGTAACAGTGTTGTATTCATAGTGCAAAAAATCAGAATAATGATGAATTATTTAAGTTAAAGTTACAATTACTACCACTAAAGCTCAATATATGAATATTTTCATTCTACCTAGATCGTCATCCTATATAGTTAAAAATGCAGATAATATCCATTTTTCTCCACATTGATAAGTGTATTAACATTTGTCAACTATGAAAATGATACTTTAATTCGAGACTTGGCTATTCCGTAAATTAGAATAGAAAGGTTGTTCAGTTGAGGAATCGAAAATGAATTAAGGATCACAATCCTTTGTTGAGATAATTGTCTATTTTGTACATCTGCAATTGCAACTATGTCGACCATGACAACTATTGTCAACTATGAAAATAATACTTCAACTTGAGTCTTGGCTATTCCGTGAATTAGAATAGAAAGGTTATTCAGTTCGTTCAGTTGAGGAATAAAAAATAAATTAAGGATTACCATCCTTTGTTGAGGTAATTGTCTATTTTGTCCACCTGCAATTGCAAAGGACCTCCCATGGAGAAGAAGAATCGATTCGTCAGCGTTCCGTTTCCATTCTGGGTAGAGAGTCGTCCGAGAAATTTCTATGCACAATGCACGTGCTACACGGCTACTATGCGATGCAACGTCGTTGCTCCTGAAAATTACAGGCGTAACGAACGCGCACGTACGCGTAAGTGATCGTTTGCATTTTTCGTCTCCAGTGTCAGCCAGTCGCTAAAAAACCCGTTCGTTCGCGACGTTGTAGAAACACGACACTCGTTCGACTACCACACACAATTCAATAGTTGCTATAGTACGTAGTACCATAGTAGTCACCCACTTGAAGCTTGTACAGTGATCACGTTGAGGAAGTTGTTGCTTACCTGATTCATTGTCTAGAAAATTATATTCGCTGATGATAATTTAACGATGCCTTACTATACGTTATTTTCCGATGAAAGAAGATTTATTTACTTTAGTCGTCAAATTTTTGACTAATCAATGATGTCGCGTAATTCTAAACATTGTCTAATTGTCCATTTTTTAGATTTTTTCAGTGTAATTAAAATAAGACGGCAAAAGTTTGTGTTACTTGAAACTGTCCATTATTTCGAAAGTTGTTTGTAATTAAAAAAAGAACTTACAAATTTTCTTTTAAGATCGAAGTGAAATCTACTTTCTTCTGAACCATTTTATGTACCCAAATGAGAACACCAAAAAGCACTTAAATCAAAATTAGACTTCCAACTACCTTTTTTCCGGCTCATCAGAAACAAATATATAAAAAAAGAAAAAAGACGGAGTAAAAGGAACTGTAAGGACAAACACTTTCCGAAGCCAGCTAAGATGTCCTCATCAGGGATTATTTATGGGAAAACAACCGGTGTGAACAATAAAACTTTATACTAATTGAATTCATATGATACCTCAGATAGAATATAGAGGATAATATAAAGAGTTATTTGGTTTAATTTCCCATTCTTTGATGAAAGTTGATTTTCATTTATACGACTTTCTTATCGAGAACAAAGAATACGTTCATCCAATTGATAAGTCCGTCCCAAACTTTTTTATATGTCTCGAGATCCTTTTTTAAATTAATAGCTTTATTACCCTCTCTCTCTCTATAAATTACGTCTCCATAAACTCTCTCTTTTTTATTTCTCTCACATGGTAAAGGATCTTAAAATCATCCCAGTTAATAGCATGACCATATGTGAATCTACGTTTTGAAAGAACTAAATGATATCTATAACTTCTATAAAAATTACTTTGATGATTGTAAAATTCGAAATACTTTCGAACGGTACTCTATATACCTTTTGTAAACCTAACTTTCCTAAAATTCAGTTCAAAATCTTTGAAATTTTTCCAAAATAAGATAAAACTACAGCGTTAAATCTATTATAATCTGCAATATTATTTTTTTTCTGATTAATATTTCTATTTTTAATATAATTAATTCTGTTATGCGCATGTTTTTCAATGAAACCATATAGATATTGGTTAAGGAAAATAATTTGTTTACACAATTCCATATTTTTTCCATGAAAAAATGGATACGACAATTTGAGAGCTCTATCAATCAAATTCTATACGACTCCTGTCTTGTTTTGAATAGAGTGATTAGAAAGCAAACTAAGTGTTCCTCCTGAACAAACAGTTTTTTATGCAAATCTGTGATAATATAGCCTTCATTAGTGAAGGCTTTTTCATTAGTGACTATTCAAGTCATGTCTAGAAAATTTTATCTCTTTTCAATTTCATTTTCGACAATAAATTGCAACCTTCGAGTGTATATTGTTGAATGCATTTAAGAGAGTATCAACATTATTCTTATCTACATAAAGTGCAGAATTAGCAACACGTCTTATATAAGAATCCAAATGGAAATCAATTTTTTCATATACATCACTTTCCAAATCCTTCATATTTTGACTTCTTCTTGAAGAATTTACAAAAGCACTTCATTTTGGGGTCACTGAGCGTAAAATTTTGTCATCCTTCTGCTATTCGACGAATTTTTACTTTCTTTATTATCAAACATATGAGATCTTATGCAACTAACAAAAAACAGTTTGTCTCATTCCTTTCTGTGTAGTGCAGGGATGGCCAGCGCAAGAACAAAGTGCGATAACACGAATTTACAAAATTAAAAAAATTTTCCTGCCCACCATATTTCACTATGATTTTCCCATGTATTTTGACCCATCAAACACGAAAATCACACTCAAATTTTTTTTATGGAAGCGTTTTCAGGATATCAATGTTCGAATTTTTTCAATTTTCCGACGTTTTTGAGTATATCTCGAGTTCTAATTGACAGATTTCCCTAAGCGAGCGATTTTAATAAGTTGAACGAATTTGATTTTTTTGGGAAAAAACGAGGTTGGCAATTCACATATCGTCCTGGGTAGAATGGAAATCGCAAATATTTGCATATATACATAGGAAAATCATAGTGAGATATGGTGAGCAGAAACAATTTTTAATTTTGTAAACTAGTAAACAGTATCTATCTATCGAGTAAATTTTCTTATTCAATTAATAAAAAATTAAAGAAATTTTCATAAGATTATATGGTGAAAATTGGATAACATTTTTGTAATGTGATTGTCTCTTACCTCACGAATTATATGAATATGAAAATAATCGGTGGGGTATTTTTTTTGAAAAAATTCATTTTTATAGTATTTGATTACTAATAAATGAAGAAATTTTCATAAGATTATATGTATGGTAAATATCGGATAACATTTTTCTGAATAGATTTTGTTTATTGACTCTGGTTGTCTGTAACCCTACATCAAATTGAAAATTGTATTATCGGCATATTTATGATACCCTGATAAAATTTTATTTTTTGAATAGAAATATCAACGAAGAATAATTTGCTTACAGGCATTTCAAAAAGTATATTGTATATAGATTTAATTGTTATATGTAACATTTAATTGTGAGACGCAATACAATTTTACACTATCACAATAAAATAGCTTGCCTTACATCATTCCATATTAATTAAAGATGAAAACCTTATCTTTTAAAAAAGCGCCCCTCCGATGATTTTCATTCTCATCTAAAAATATTCATGGGGCCATAGACAACCACATTTAATGAAAAAAATGTTAACCAATATTTACCATAAAATCTGGTCATAATTTCTTAATTTCTTAGTGATTAAATACAAAACCCGAGTTTTTTAAAAAAGCTTCTGAAAGATCATTTTCGTTTTCATCTAAAAATTTTCTTGGGATGCCATATCACTATAAACAATCAAAGAATCCCATTTACTTGAAAATGTTATATAAGCTTGGTGCAACCCCACCGTGGGCGATGTGGGGCATGATGAATAAAAAGGTAATGCTAATGTTGAAACAGCATCGTATGAAACAATATATGTTTGGGATGTTTGAGCCAGAGTGCTTCTGAGTACAGTAAACTTGAGGCGACTAAATGCTCCGTTGCAGATTTAGTAACAATATTTGTACTCGATGCAGTCACAGCTTGTAGTTGATGTCAATGCCACGAAAGGCACGACTCGCGAAACTGGACTCGCGGTTTACTGCACCCAAGACGCTCAAATGCAATTCAAAACAACTTGCACTCGAGGCGACCCACAGAGTGTTTGCACATCGCATTCCAGTGGTCTTTCAACAACTAATCACATTGCTGGCACCAAGTTCGATCAGAAAGACAGGTTAACCAATGATAAATTAATGAGCGCCTCCGTCCGGTTTCCTCATCAGTCTCTTACACTTTATGGGACACTTAACAGGAATTTATTACTTTCTTGAATTTCTTGATAAGGGTTCAGACGAGAAGATGATATATTCACACAACGAGATGAATGTAAATTTGAATAATTACGAGGTAAAACTGTGGGACAGTTGACCGTACTTTACAGGAAACCCTGGGTTGTGGAACCATTGCATATAATTCTGATTGTCAACTTCAGATCAAAATTATCCACTTTTGCGAAAACGAAATTAATTTTTATACGACTTCATTCTTAGGATACATGTCCCAATTACTGTGGATGTCCCAGTTACTGCGGTACTAATATATATGCTTCATACTCATAGTAAAATAACCAGAAGATCAAAAACTATCAGTAATTGATAAATTTGAGTTAATTTTTACCTTGTTTAATCTTTATTAACAATGTTCGTCCGCAGTAATACAATATACATGAATTTTTAACGGAATAGTTGAATTTTCAGCTTAAAAGGATAAATTTTCAACTTTAAATGGAATATTCAAATGTTCAGTCAAAAAATAAAATTTCAACAGCAAAAAAAACGAAGTTTTAACAAGAAACTTAATTTTCAAATGAATAATAATATTTTTTACCTAAATAGTTGAATTTTCTACAAAAGAGTTCAACTTTCAACTAATCAGTTGAATTATTATTAGAGCAATATTTCAATTTTTAGTGAAAGATATGAATTTTTAATTAAAATCATCCATCTTCTTGAAAAGAAGTGAATTTTCAACAAAAGGGTTGAATTTTCAACCAAGCAGTTGAATGATAAACTAAAAGATTAATTTTCAAACGATTAGTTAAATTTCCAACAACCAAACAAAAATTCAAACCAGAATGGATTAGTTCAGTTTTCAGTTAAAAAATTAAGTTTTAACAGAAAAAAGAATTTTCAACCAAGTAGTTGACTTTTCAGCTAAAAAAGATAAATCTTCAAGCAAAAAAAAAGTAAATTTATGGCATAAGAGTTCAAGTTTCCACCAATTAGTTGAATTTTCAATCTAAAAAGATGAATTCTCTACTAAAGTGATTTTAATTTTTAATAAAAAACCAGGATATATTCTAATTTGTATTATTAACTGAAAGGGCATTGTTAAACGAAAAACGGGCAGTAATACATTCGAAAATCATAAATTTAATTACCTTTTTTTAGCATGTCAGGAAGGCTTATCGCCTACCAGGCAGTATTAACATTTTCTAAGAATATAGTCTGTCAAAAAAATTTGAAATCGACCAAAAAAGACCAATTTTCCACCAAATCGTTTGCTTAAAAAAAAAAAAATCTGCCAAAAGAGACGAATTTTCAAATCAAAAATTTCAGGAAGATTTGACAAAGATTTCCAAAGCTCTCAGAAACGTTTCACAAAGATTTCCCAAAGATTTCAATCATTTTACAAATATTATCAAATATTGTAAATATGTCGCGAATATTTCCGAAGCTTTCAGAAAGATTTCACAAATATTTCACAAATATTTTAATAATTTCCCAAAGATTTCACAAAGATTTCAATAATTTCACAATTATCACCAAAGATTGTCAATATTTCGCAAATAGTTCAATGAATTATTAAATATTTCACAAAGATTTCAATAATTTCACAAATATCAAATATGTTTTGAATATTGTAAATTTTTCGCAACAATTTCCAAAGATTTCAAAAAGATTTCACAAAGATTTCAATGATTTCAAAAATATTTAAAAAAATTTAGAATATTTCACAAATATTTCAGATAGATTTCAAAGACGACACAAACATTTTGATGATATGAATTCCAATAAGATTTGAGGCAGATTTTTGGAAAAATTCAAACGATCCAATAAATTTAATCATTCGATTTCAGAGGGGCGAAAATTATTCCCTTGCCCCTCCTAGACATAGAAGAATGATATAGATGAAGTTTGATTTTCAGTTTGAGAGACAAATTTCAATCTTTCTACATTTTAAATAAATAAAAATGGAATAAAACATCCGAAATATGTATAAAAACGTTGCATATCATTTTGATCAAATTTCGAGAACAAATTGATTAACTGAATTCACTCTGTAAGAGAGTATTTCTCCGTCCAACATCCAAAAAGTGTCATGAATTCATTTTTAATGTATTTTCTGGTATTTTTTAGTTTGTTGATCGAACGTAGAGATTTTTGTAGATGTAGGTGAAATATAGGTAGGATATTGAATTGATTAATGCATAATATTGTGTATAAACATCATCTCATTAAAAGTCGATAAATCACGGATCGATGACTCTATCATTTAACCAATAAGGTGCCTGACACCTAAGGAATAAAGACCGGACGTTACGCTTCAAGAAATCGAGAGGCGTCGTGCATATAGGTTGCATGTTGCATGAATCTGCCTCATGCACTCCTACGTATCAACACGTAGGTTCACAAGTTCCGCCTCTGTGCAAAAATTTCATATACCCTATGCCCATAAGTAGAGCTGGTCTCTGAGACAAGTAGGAAGAGATTCTAATTTTATTGCAACAAGCTTGTACTACTAGCTCAGAACTAATAAGTATCGTCTCCTACATAAAGTATCGTTCGTTAATCGCGTTTCCGAATAAAGGAAATTGAAATGGGAGTACTGCAAGAGGAAACATATTTCATAAATGCAAATTTGTTGCAGGAAACATAACACGTTTTAGTGACATTTATATTTTCATCAGAAGAGATATGCTCAGTTGAATCAACCAATTTGGATCAAGTATTTTCCCTGAATTCAGGTTTTCCTTCTGACGAATAAGATCGAGGACATTTAGTGCCAAAAGCATTATTTATTTATGAAAAAAGTTAAAAGTAAATGGAGCGAAACAATTAGTGATGCACTGAAGTATGAAATGTAAGTAGCAACTTTTATGAGGTTTCGGATCAAACTACTGAATTAACCAGAGTCGAAATTTAGACCCTACTTTGAACCTGCAGCTACTTATTAGAACCTGCTTTGATTCAATTTAAACCTATAGCCCCTGCTTCAAAATTATATTCCATTTAAATCTATAGGCCCTACTTTGAGTCTTTAGATGCTATGGTCTTCATATTTAAGAACCTATTTTGACGCTGCAACAACCCTCTGAATCTACTTTGAATCTTTTTAGCCTAAAATGTTCGAACTGCAGACTATACTTCGAAAAATATTTTCTCTTAACTGAAAATGGTGAAAATTTGTATGTGAATAATGAACATTACTAAATATAATTACTATAATATACTATAATATACTACTAATATATAATATATATAATATATATATAATATATACTATAATTACTAAATATTATCGATTAATAAGTCATCATAAACATTTGTATCAAGAACTATTGAGATTGTAAATTATTGACATACATGCAGGTATTTATTTATCTCATGAAATTAATGTTTAATTGGTTTCAAAGTGATTAAGAATCATAAGCAATTATAAAAATAAAATATTTTACATCGTTAGCAACAAATATTATAAATGAATTTTTTAAATCGAAAAATATATTGAAATATATATTTAATAATTATAATAATTTAAATATACGGGTTGTTTTTACATTTTTATCAGAGTCCTTGTGAAGCGTATAACGGTGCATACTTCTAAAATACAAAAAAAAACTTATATTGAACTCTTCAAAAATGGTTTGAAATATTTGACGGCATAAAAGTGTAAAATAAGTCATTAATAAAATAATTGTTTCGTGCTCAAAAAGATTTTGGACCTTAAAGTATTGTCAAGTGCTAATGATTTTTATCGAAGACATTCTAACCTGTTCTTTTGTTCAGAATTAATTTTGTTGTTGTTTCATGATTCATCATTTTAGTTGAAAATCCATCTCTTTGGCTGAAAATGTAACTATTATTCTAAAATTCGTATTTCTTTATTGAACTCCACTTTTCTTTATTCAAATTAAAATCTTTCTTGGTTTAAATATGATCAGTTACATTTTTCTTTGAGAATTTGTCTTTTTTTTTGCGAAAATTCAACTACATGGTTGAAAGTTGTACTACCTAGTTGAAAATTCATTGATTCGTTGAAGATAATTTATTTTAGTTAGAAGTTCATCTCTTCCATTGAAAATTTAACCAGTTCATTCAGAACCTGATTTTAATGGTTGAGAATAAATGTATTGAACTGAAAATGTATCTATTTCATTTTTGATTAACTCAAAATCCATTTATTTCTTGAAATTGATTTTTTTATTTGAGAATTTATTTTTAATTTAATATTTTCTAGTTGAAAATTCAACTATTTGGTGTGAAATTCTTGTATTTTGTTGAAAATTTGACTTTTTTGGTAGACATTAATTTCCTTCATTGTAAATTCATCCTTTTTGGTTAAAAATACAACTTTTTGGTTGAAAATTCATTTAATTTCTTAACCCGTTGACAGTGTATTTTGGTTGAATTTAACTGTTTTTTTTTTAATTGAAATATTTTTTGTTGAAATATCAACTATTTTAAATTCATATTTTCGGGGTGAAAATTCAATTCTTTTGTAGAAAATACATATGTTTTGTTTGAAAATTGATCTCTTCATAAAAATTTCATATTTTTGTAAATTTTTATAGTAATTCGTCTTTTTCGGTAGAAACTTAATCTTATTTTTGAAAATTCATATTTTTTGTAAAAAATTCAACTTTCTTGAATAAAAATTAACTTTTTTGTTGAAAATTCGTATTTTATCATACAAAATTTTTCTTTTGTGGTTGAAAATTCACCTTTTAGTTAAGTAAATCAGATATTTGTTTAAAAATTCTAATAGCTTATTGAAGATTTTTTATATTTTGTTGAAAATTCAATTAATTTGTTAAGTAATCTTTTTTGGTCGAAAATTCAAGTGTGTTGTTAAGTCGCATTTTCTTGGTCGAAAATTCAACTTTTTTGTTGAAAATTCCTCCTTTTGGATTGAAAATTTAACCCTCATGGTCTTTTTTGCGTAAAATTAATTTTTTTTGTTTGAAAGTACGATCTTCTTGATCGAAGTATCAACTATAAAATTTTGTTTCGAGTATTTATCTTTCTTGCTTGAGAACTAAGCTATTTAGTTCAAAATTCAACCGCTTTGTTGGAAATGCAACTATTTTGTAAAATTCGTATTTTTCAGGACGAAAGTTCCACTAACTAGAATATGTTACTTTCGGGGGTTATAGACAAAACTAGGATAGTCACCGAGGGTAAAAAAGGGTAAAAGGGTATCAAATAGCTCGAAATTGGTAACGTAGTTTATTATTGGCCCCTAAATTAATAAAGTACTAGAGGTTCTAATTTCTAATTACTTTGCACGATTAAAAAAAATGCTCTCTTGAAATGAACCAGTGAAATCTCACAGATTCCCAGTAAAATCTCACTGGTTGAAACAGCAAAAAGTATTTCACTGATAATCATTGAGATTTCACTGGTTCACTCAGTGGAATTTTGTCATTGGTTTAATCAGTCAGGTTCATTGGTCACTCAGTACCAGTAGTAATCTAGTCGTAGGAATGACACTTATCCTTCAGCACATTTGTGCTAACCTTTGCAAAATTATATTTAAGAACTGCACTTTACTCTCACAACAATAAAAGAGTGCCGGTCTGCAATGTACTGGTATATTCAGTAACGCGGTTTTAGTTCAGTCATTTACTGCTTCACCTAGTCAAAGACAGAAAATCACTGGTTCACCAGTGATAATTAAACATACTGATTAAACTAGTGACAATTTTACTGGTTCATTTTAAGAGAGTGGACTCATACGCTATATTAACTTCTTGCCTTTACACGGATTTGAATGTGTGAACTTACAGTGTTTTTTTTTTTTTTTTTTTTTTTTTTTTTTTTTTGAATATCAGGTTTACCTCCTTTATATCAGCAAAGCACAGGTTTCTTCCCACGACAGTCGTGCCAGTTTCACGTTTGCCCACGTGCACGTGGTTGTAGTAAGGTTTACGCCTAGTTCGTGAGTTCATAGTACACTCCTGAAACGGACGTTCCCGGAAATCAGGACTTCGAAAGTAGCAAGTCCTACGTGTGCAAGCAAGTCTTCAAAGGGGAAAATATTGCGACAGTAATAATATTCTTACTTGCATTAGAAAACACTTAATACCGATGGAATTCCTCCCTTCGTACTATAACAACTTTTGATCAAAGTGCCTGAATCCAATTTGCAATGCAAAGCTTGTTAAACTGGCGGATGCAATCATTTTTAAAGATTCTAAATGGTTATTCTCACAAGTATTAGGATTTACGGTACATAAGATTTGTGGTCTGCGGAATAATCACTAAAGGCAACATACTAAGTGGTAACAAATTTCTAATGACTTTTCACAGTCGGAAATATTATAAATTGTAATCATTTAATTTCAGACATTTAACCGTTATTGTAGTCTACCACAACATAATTTAAGTAATGTCGAGAAAATATTCAGTAATTACATATCATATTTAGGAATAGATTCTTCCAATTCTTGATTTATTTCAAACTTTTCTCACTCTTGTTTGCTTGATGAATCATATTTTTTTCGGATTTTAATTTTCTCTTCCGGCATATTTTTGTCTTCCGGAGAGGAGTACTGGAAATCATTTACTCAATAGGAATTGCAGGATTATATGCAAAAAGCTTCTGTTACAAAATTTCTTCCTACTGGGAAAAAACAAGTATTTTTAGAAAAAAATCGAAATTGTCAATTTTTTCAAAAACTACCGAAGAAGGGAGAGAATAGCTATGAAAAAAGTTGTTTAGAAATAAGTTTCCTTTGAAAAACCCTCTTTCACTTCTTTAATATATGGCACCACACCCATTACCACCTCTCGTACAATTAATTTTTAAATGGTTGAATGTGCCGGCAATTAAAGGAATTCAAAAATGTCACGTTTGGAAGGCGGTAACTGACACTGAACGCGAAAAACATTGCTGCATTGCGAAAACATTCTTTAAAAAAATCCGTTGAGCGCATACTTATTATTTTTTTAAGATACGCTGTCTCAAAAAGTTACTTCTTTGAATAATATTTTTTGAATAGTACTCTCTGGACAAATGCTCGCACTAATTATTTTAAAAAAATCATCAACTATGATTTTTTTGACAGTACGAGAGGTGGTAATGGATCCGGATCGAGATAATCATGATTGGGGAAATATGTGCATACATAAATTGATGTGGTGCCATATGAGGCTTTTTTAAAGGAAAGTCATTTCTAAACAACTTTTTCCTTGATAGTTACTCCTTTCTTCGGTAGTTTCTGAAAAAATTAACAATTTTGATTTTTTTCGAATAATGTTTTCTTCAATAGGATGAAATTGTTTACCAGAAGCCAAACTTGAAAAGTATCTAGTCAATTTTGACAAGTTTGGTATCTTTCTCGGATCATTCGATAGAGCTCAAAATTCCCCAACACATGAAAGGAAAATCAAATGTATATGTTCATTTTTGACAGTTTTTATGAAATTGTAAGCTTATCTGCAACGGATCACCATTCCTGAAAAAAAATTTCAGTCGAACGGTGAAACAAGTGTTCCTTCATTTTGAGTGTAGAATAACATACTTTCATGCCAAAATATTCTAAATTTGTTGACTATATATGGGTAATTGTCAAATTGAAGGCAAACTTGAAGTCCCAGTTATATAACATTAACTTAGAAACTTGTGCTGATTTTTTTTTTAATTTTATAAACACTTATTATCATCCTCTACAAAATGGTCAGTTCTTTTTTTTTATTCCTGTTCCTATTTACTTTAATTTAATATGTGGACACCCGAAACGTCATTACCGTACGGTGTCCCAACCTCACTTTGCACAAGGATAAACTGATTTTCTCCGTTTTTTTTTAGAGTAACCTCAAAAACGCTTAACGTATCAAGTTTTTAAACTTCAAATGAAAATAAATTTTAATGTATGCACATTTTTTAAGTCAAATAAATAATATTGTAGAAGCCTTGAAGTCTGTCCCTCAATTTTCGCCATTTCAGACGTCATTACCGTACGTCTTTTTTTCTAGTAAAATATTGTAGTTGCAGTTGAGTAATAAATACAGAAATATTAGGCGTATCGTTTAATACAAGATTTTATGAAATTGAGCTTAAAATATTAACTCTCTTTTCTGTGAATCCGATGTTAAAACTGAAAAGTGCATCTTTACAACAAAAACGTCATTACCGTACGTGCGGTAAAAACCATTTTCGTGGTGAAAAAAAATTATAAAAACCATTTCGTTACTTGCTTGGCGGTGTTTTCTTTCATAAGTAGGTGACTTTTTATAATTAAAATCTGTTATTTTTTTTATAAACATTGAAAAAGGTTAAACTTTGACATATTTCTCGCATCATTACCGTACGGTACAATAGAACAGCGTACGACTGATTATATGCGCGTGCGCATGAATTCATTATTATTTCTTATTTTCATAACTGCCCCTTTTGGATTTTAAATTTTTACATGTGATGAGATCAATTTCCGTTATGAAACATTTAATTCCTAATAATAATATGATTGCCACTGTAGGTGCTAAAATTTGCCTACAATTCGACAATTACCCATATATGAAACATAAAGTCGACAAAATGTGCTTGAAGAGGTATAATTAAAAGCCGGCATATTTTTCCAAAAGGCTTACGTACCTAATAGTTATACTTTTTGAATAATTTTTTAATTTTCCTGTGTCTTTTTCATTTCATTTCATTTGTAGTACTGTTACATATTTTATTTAAAAAGGCATATCAATTCGTAATTGTCTATATTTCACGTAAGAAAAAGAGTGAAACACAGAAAAAACAAAGTGAATTTTCGTTGCGGGTAATTTTCAAGTAGATAAAGTTAATTTTTTTGCATCGAAACAAAACAAGATTCAGTACAGTTGACATGGTAACCGTTTCCCATGTGGTGGGTAAATTTTAAAACGTGAAGGTGATTTTTGTTGCAGATAAATATTACTCTAAAATCGCTGTAAAGGTTACATGTTGTTTTTTCCCTGAAAATAAGATATATTCGGACCAATATGGCATTCTTTTTTAACTCAGAGTGTTTCAAGACGCCTATGAGAAAGATTTCAAGGGCTGCGAATATTTCAAGGGAATATATAAATATAATTATTCAAGGTTACCAAAAATGGAGGGTGGGGATAAATATAAGCTGAGTCGTCTGCTGCAACTATATATAGTTTAGTCAAATGTGCATTCGACGTATGTTGCGCCCACCTCTTATTTGTATATTTGTAAGTCTCGTCCTTATTCTGTCTGCCCGTTCTGCATTGGGCACCGTCTCTCTATAAATTTTAAGGAAGATCGTCGACCTCTTATTCCCTTCCACAAAAGTCCAGCGGAGAAGAAAAAACGAGTCTCGCGGAAAGCTTCAAGCATCCTTGGATGCTCTGCTCTGGAACGAGGCTTGACGAAATGAGCAACGGGCATCCAAGATCGAGTACCTTTTCTAATAAGTTGATTGTATTTGCTTCAGTAATGATTACACTTTGTCTCAAGATCCTTGACAACTTTTTGTATTATCAGTTTCCGTTAATTAATTTTTTAAGGGTTCCTACAATTATTTTGCAGGAGTAAGGAGCTGTGCATGAATTACGAAAAATCTATTTTTGTATGCTGTCTTGCATGGGGGGTATGTTGTCAACACGTAATTCTTTTAATTTTCATCGAAATCAAAATTTTCATCAGGATAATTTGTAAGCCTTTTACCCATCTGTAAAAACCATGTAAGATACCATGAAATTTTCTCCTCCCTAATAGACCAATTTTCCTAAATGAGCACTTAAAATTGAAGGCAACTGCATCCTCTACAACTCTCTATTCAAAAGATTTCAGATCGGCCCAGTAATTCAGATGTTAGCGATTTTAATAAGTTGGAAAAGTTGTATTTTTTGGCAAAAATAAAGATCGATTCGATTGCCTTCAATTTGAGTGCTCGTTTAGGAAAAGCGGTCAATTAGAACTCGAGATATTTTAGATTAAGAATTCATCTTTTTTTTGTTAAAACTGCAATTTTCTGGTTTAAAAAGATTTTGTTTCGATTTGAAATAAACTATTTTTCTTTTGGTAGAAACTGAACAATTTGATCGAAGATTGAAATACTTTATTAAACAAAAAAAATTCTTTCAAGATGCATCATTTTAGATAAAAATTAATTTCTTTGGTTGAAAATTCAACTATTTTATTGATAATTTGTTTTATGTTGGTTAAAATTTATTTTTTCAACTGAAAATGTAACTATTCTATTTTTGGTTTCAAGATTATCTTTTCAAGTTTAAAATTCAAAGATTTGGTTGAAAATTCATGTATTTTGTTGAAAATCCAACTTTTTGGTAGTAAATCAATCCTCTTGGTTGAAAATGTAACTATTTGTTTGATCAATTACAGATTTTGTTGCTAAATCATCTTTTTGGTAGAAAATCAGTTTTCTTGGTTGAAAATGCCACTATTTGATTGAAAATTAAAATGTTTTTTGGTTGAAATTTCAACTATTACATTTTTTTCGTATTTTAATGTTGAAAATTCAACTCATTGGTTGTAGCTTGAACTACTTCCTTCAAAAATACTTTTTTTTAGTCAAAGATTCATGATTTCAGTTCAAAATGAATTTCTCTGGTTGAGAATAGAACAAGTTTGTTAAAAAATTTGTTTTTTGGTTTAAAAATAAAAACGTTTTGTACAAAATTCATCTTTTTGGATTAAAAATTCAAATTTTTGGTTGAAAATTGAACTGTTTTGTAGAAAGCTCTTCTTTCGTATGGAATAAAAATCTTTCTGGACTGAAAATTCAACTCTGGTTGAAAATTCGTCTTCTGAATTTGAAAATTCGTCTCTTTTGGTAGGAATTAAATTTTTTTTATAAAAATGCAACTGCTAGGTTGAAAATGAATCTGTTTGGGCTGAGGATGCAACTATTCGGTTGAAAATTTTTATTTTCCTTGAATTCAACTGATTTTGTATCGAAACTTACTGTCACTCACAAAGGGGGTCCATTTTCATTTTCTATAAACAGAATTTTTTTTCAATCGAAAATTTTTCGAAGCCGATTTTCAAAACCTGTGAAATTGTAACCAGAAAATTCTTAGAAGATTGACTCGTAATTTGCGAACTTTTTAAAATAATTTTGTTCCCTCATATTCATATCCTGGGAGTAAGTTTAGTTTTTCTATTCAAATTGAAGATTGCATTTTGATCGCAAACCGCAGCTGAGCCTTCTACAATTTGTGGTCAGTGTCACTTTGAGATTGTCAGTTTCCATATCTATTTCCTCGAAACTGAGTATAAACCTTTTCTAATCAAACGTTCTTGACCTCAATTCAGCAACACTTTAGGTCGGAAGTGAACTTTTTTAATCTTCAAATGGCGATTTCGATTTTAAATAATGGTTTTTATTTTACATTTTATTTGGCATTCCAAAAAAGAAGCTCATTTTCCGGAATAAATTAAGTTTCGCACATTGAACTTCACAGAATTTTTTTAATTCAAATCTTTTTGAAATGTAGATTATTCGAAATATGTGCTTCAACAAGTTAAATGTTAGAAGAAAAATACATTTTTTAAATCAACTTTCTGTTAATGATGATTTCTTAATTCCCTTCTGCTAAAAGAATTTAGTTCCAAAATAAAAAATGTTTAAGTGTACAATTTTATTCTGCACACTTGACGAGGTTTCACTAGTTACCTCAACGCAAATACTAAAAATAGTTCATAAAATCGAGGAAAATAGACAAATTATTGTGTATAACCAATTTCAAAATATAGAAATCTAGTTATTTGAGACTACCTACAATTTTGATTGTACGATTCTTATTTAAAATAAACTAGAAATAATCTGTCTAGGTAGATAATAATAATATACCATTAAGCCATTTCCCTTTCGGCGAGCCTCTAGGGGTAGGCGTGACACTACCCGATTCGGGTAGTGTTTCTAGGTGGATAGTTTCTTGTAGTAAATACTACAAGTGTGGGCTCACCACACCCACTACCGCCAACAGCAACGCAGTAGTATTATTCCCGAACGGTCACCCATCCAAGTACTAACCGCGCCCAACACTGCTTAACTTCAGTGATCTAAATTTGTTTAGTGTAAATTGAACTGTATTTTGATAAGAAGTATCCTAGTAGAATTGTATAACTGCAAAAAAAAACTAAATGGGCTATCATTGATGAAGAGGAAATCAAAATTACGATATGTTCTAAAGCGACAGATAAAATAAACAATCTAAAATAACTTATGTTAAATAAACAATTACAGATTCAACTATTTGATAGATTTAACAACATAGCAATTTCTGTTGATTTCATAAACTATTCTAAAGATTACTGAATTTTCAGCTGAGATAACTATCGAATTCAGTTGTTTCTCATCAATTAATAATAATTTTCTCTTTCCTTGTTTCAGGTAAGTTTTCTTTATGGCTCCACAAGTACTTAACTGTCTTCCAGTTCGTAAGTCAACAACAAAATTATCCTATAAATGATGTGCAAAATTATCATATCTTGTTCCGTAAAAAAGTGCTTGCACCTTAGGCTGTCTTATACGATATGTTAATCGTATATCGATTGAGATCGATATCTGCGATAAAGTGGTTCGTTCTGGTCTCAGATGAGATTGTCCGACTTAATGGACTCTTGCAATCCATCATTTTTCCTGTTTAACCAAAGTGACGATGGTAATGGGTTTCTCGAAGCTGAACATTTTACAATCCTCTTTTTTCTCTTATTTCCTTCTCACTATCCTCACGGTTTTGCCAGAGGTGCCTAGCTAATGGAGAAATTCCGACACGATCGGAAGTCGAAGAGAGGTAGGAGAGGAGACCGGAAGTTTCGCTCTGAAGATATCAAGTGACATTCCGCCAGGTCGATTATATTCGGGATGAGGTTGTGAGGTGAAAGAGGAAGAGGAGGAGTAGTTGGGACTAACGTCGGTTAAAGAGGGGAACTTATCGAGCCTCCTCTAATTAATGAAGTTATGACGCCTCACTGATGCAATAATGAGCTCCCTATTCCGATTTTCCTTGTAAACATCTCAAACCGACGGAAATTTATCACAATTTGATATATGAAGGGTAGAAATGCAAAGGGAGTCAAGCGCCATTTTTCACTTTTTTCAGGAGAGACTAAGAACATGTTGTAAATTCAGCGGGACCATTTAAGAAGAAAATAAGAAAGTGCTTTCGAGATGCTTTCATGCTCTATCGAACTAAAAAAAGTTTGCTCACAAAAAGCTATCCGGTTTCGAGAAATTGAATGAAACAGGTCACGTTTCGAGGTTAGATTTTGGGTCCGTATCGACTTTTAACATCTTTCAACATTCATTGTGGAGTCAATTTGCAGTTTAAGAAAAAACTAAAAATTTGAATTCTAGCTATTGAATGAACGAATTGATTTCCAAAAAGTTTGTTAAAAAAAATCATGCAGTTTCGCGAAATTTGAAAATCCAATTATGACTTCGAAATGGTGTAAAACTGACATTTCAACTTCAAAATAATGACAATAACAGTAATAATTTTGCATATTTCCAAAAAATGAGGAATTGAGTTTTAGGTTATTCAGTGCTGAACGGAAGGGACCCAATAGTAATTAAAAATAATTAGCCAGTGTCGAGAAAAATTAAATTCGATTTTTTACTTTCTGGTTAGAAAAGCTTTTTGGACTGTGAACACAAGAACACCAATTTTGAAAAATGATGCCCCAAAAAAATCTTTTGACAGGCTTGTGTAATAGAATTTATCTGATCTTTTGAGCTAATAAACCCGATTTCGAAAATTTGGCGCTTGACTCCTTTTGCATTTCTACCCTTCATATTGTATTTCACATTTTTTCAGAATTTTATTTCATGACAAAAGCTCATTTCTATTCGGCAAAGAACGCATTTCAGACTAGGGCAGCCACTGACTGGGAACACCGGGAATTAGGATGTAATATTGAGTACCGGAAAAAAGACGGGAAATAGTTGGAAATTTTTTCGAAAACCGAGAATTTTTCAGATTTGTTTTTAGTTTTACAATAAATATCGTCTTGCTTTTCGAAAAAATGTGTTTGGAATTTTAATCAGTGTTAACCATCTCCGTTGAAGTATCGAGGCTTATTATATGTGTATTTGAAGTTTTCAACTTAATGTTTTGAAGTAAAAATTTAAGTTCAAAAATCAATGTTTTATTTCGAACTATATATTTTAGATATTCAATTTTGGGTTCATGGATCTTCATTTTTTGGCAGAAAAGTAATCTTTTCTGGTTGGAAAATTCATCTTTTGTGGTTGAAAATTAATTCTTCTTAATTGAAAAGTCTACGATCATATTTTGGTCCAGAATTCATCTGTTTTTTTTTCAAGATTCTACTGTTTGTTTAAAATTTTAATTATTTTGTTGAAAATCAACAATTTCATCCTTTTGCATTGAAACTTAATTTTTCATGGTTGAAAGTGAATTATTATTAGTTGAAAAGTCTATGATCGTACTTTTGGTCAAGAATGTTGAAAATTCAACAGTTTCTTGAAAAGTCATATTTTTTGTTGAGCATTTGTCGCTTGAGATAGAATATTTGTCGTTTTGTGTTAAAAATTCATTTTTATGTAGCAGCGTCACCTGTTTTGAGTAAAAATTCATTTTTCATGATTGAAAGTTGATTCCTTTTATTTGAAAAGTCTACTGTTATATTTTTGGTTCAGAATTGATATCCTTTAGTTAAAAATTCTACTGATTTTTGAAAATTCCTCTTTTGGATAGAAAATTCATCTTTTGATAGAAAAGCCATGTTTTTCAGTTGAAAATTAATCTTTCTTGTTAAAAGTTATTTCCTTTTATTTGAAAAGTCTACTATTATATTTTGGATTCGGTATTTTTGTATTTTGTTTAAAAATTCTACTATTTAGTTGAAAATTTAATTATTCTGTTGAAAAGTCTAGTATTATATTTTTGATGTCGATTTCATTTCTTTTGATTAAAAACTCTACTATTTGGTTGCAAATTAAAAAAATTATGTAAAAAATTCAACTTTTTTCTTAATGTCATCTTTCTTGGTTGTAAATTATACTGCTTCCTTGAAAATTCGCTTCTTTTTTTGGATCAAACATTCATCCTCTTAGATTGAAAATTCATTTTTCTTGGTTAGAAATTTGACTGGTTTGTTGAAAATTCATCTTTTTGGTTAGAAAATTAATTTCTCTTGGTTAGAAACACAACTTTCTTCCAAAAGTCTAGTATTATATTTTTCATGCAGAAACCATTAATTTTGTTTAAAATTCTGCTATTGGGTTGCAAATTTAATTATTCTGTTGAAAATTCAATTATTTTCTTACAGTCATTTTTTTTTTGTTGAAAATTCATCTTTCTTGGACGAAAATTCAACATTTTTGTTGAACAGTCTAGTATTATATTTTTGTTGTTGAATTATTTTTTTTTGTAATTCAATTATTTCGTTGAAAATTAAACTGTCTTTTAAGAGATTTGTCTGTTTGTCTTGAAAATTAAAGTTTTGGGTTGTAAAAGCAACTGTTTTTATTTAAAGTTTAATTTTGTTGTTTGAAAATTGGATTATTGGATTGAGGATTCATCTTCGTAAAATTTAGTCACGTGGTTAGAAATTCATCTTTTCAGAATAAAGGTCAAATTTTTTTCGGGAAAATTCGACTTTTAAGCTAGCAAACTCAACTCTTTTGTGGAGAATTCGCAAGGGCGCACACAAGCTTTGCCGAAGGGGTAACAAATTCTCCTATTGATGCTAATAAAAAGTTCACATTTTGAAACACTCTGAACCCAAAAAACAGGGTTCCTTAAAATTTCTATCTGTTTGTCTGTCTGTTTGTCTGTCTGTGTGTCTGTCTGTCTGTTTGTATGTCTGTTTGTATGTTTGTCTGTCTGTATGTCGGTTTCTATGTCTGTTTGTCTGTTTGTCTGTCTGTTTGTCTGTCTGTTTGTCTGTCTGTCTGTTTGTCTGTCGGTTTGTCTGTCTGTCTGTTTGTCTGTCTGTTTGTTTGTCCGTCTGTCTGTTTGTCTGTCCGTTTGTCTGTATGTCTGTCTGTCTGTTTGTCTGTCTGTTTGTCTGTAGATTTTTAGTCTATTAGCACGATAACTTTCAAAAGAATTATCGTATTGGATTGGGCTTTCGTATAATCTTTAAGTTTAAGTATCTTGAAGCGGGCAGATTTTTTCAGGTGAGTTTTCTACTTTCGATCACCCCCTACATGAGCCTTAAAGAATGGAATTCCTCAACCTGTCAAAAGCTATTTTTCAAAGACAGTTCTTGCTAGAAGTGAAACTTTAGAAATCGCAATTGCCAGTGAATTTTTCCATAAAGCCCCTCCCACGGGAGTCAGGACCAGCTTTCGATAGTCTCGCAGGTCCCAATTTGGTCGCGTGCGACTTGTCACGTGAAGTGATTTAAGCCCGCAAATTACGTGACAGGGCCGCATTACTTACTGCATGGCACGCTTTTTCGTCAATTTCAATTAAAGTGTCTACATCGCTTCAACGGCTATCGCGAATCACTTCCTGGTTGCGTGACGTGCCCGGACTCTAGAAATGACAAGAGTAAATAAAATAAAAAAAAGGAAGGGCTGAGTACTGCTGATTTTTATTCATGATTGAGTTCAAGA
This sequence comes from Andricus quercusramuli, assembly GCA_932178445.1. Lineage (NCBI taxonomy): Eukaryota > Metazoa > Arthropoda > Insecta > Hymenoptera > Cynipidae > Andricus > Andricus quercusramuli. The sequence continues at coordinate 140,119 of CAKNXH010001960.1, forward strand.
GAGTGACTGAACTTTTCACGATCAAGATCGTGTCATAAAAATTTGATCTTGCATAAAAAGTTGAACGCGAGAACTCTTTCCAAGTAGCTGGAAACTGAAACGAGCTTATAAGGACACTTTCTTGGAAGTACCTATCGAGAAAAGTTTATATCGTTTTTTGCATGAGAATAAACAGGGGGAGATTTTTAATTATGAATAAATGTACACTATTTAAAAAAATGAAGTTTTACTTTTTTCGATATCATAGACTTTGTGTTTACTAATCGAGAAAATCGGGAAATAGCTGGGAATTAAAATAAAACCGGGAATTAACCGAGAATACAAATCCGAACCGGGAATCGCATTTAAATTGTTGTTGAATATGATATCTTTTTGTTGATCGTGATAACAAGATAAATAAATTTGATATTTGAAGTCGGAGACCTGATTGATTGCGACACTGTGTGAATGTTACTTTTAGTGGATTTGTTCAGTTTGTTTATATATTAGTAAAGATTACGAATTTTCTGCACTATCAATTTTGTAAATGAAAATTTCCAAATAAGTGACATTTTTTCTTTTCTGAATCTGGACTGAAAGATTTTAAGACAATTTTGTAATTTTACGAAATTTTACCATTTGTTTAGTAAAACATAATTATTTCGGAAGATTTGAGAATTATTCAAATCTTGAGAAGCCTTGAGAACATTTCAAAGAAAATTTAGAGATTTTATAATTTTGAAAAAGAATGTAGAAGATTAGAAAGCAAAATTTTGTAATTTTGCAAGATTAGAAAAGTTTAGAAAATATGCTAGTAAGTTTTTAAGTGACATTTAAACATTTTGAAAAAATTCGAAGAGAATAAAGAGAGAGAGGGAGAAAGAATCAAAAAATTTTCTTGAGAATTCAGGGAAAATTTTTAATGATTTTCAATTTTGAAAAATTAATTTTGAGAGAATATTTATAAAATATTCTATGAAGATTCAAAAGAATTTCAAAATTTGTGAAAAATGTATCCGGCAGCTTTGTAACACAATTTCTTTTATCATGCAGAATCAAAAAAAAAAAAAAATTTTTAGGAAAAATACTAATCATTTTAAAAGATGTTTAGAAGGTTTAGAAGTATAAACAGATTTTCTTAAATTTTATGAAAAATTCGAATCATTTCAAAAGAACTATAGAATGTTCGGAAGTTTTAGAAAAAATTTTCGAAAAATTTAGGAGTTTGAAAATTTTGAAAAACATAAAAAACTTTTCCAGAATGTTGAAAAGTTTCAAGAAAACAAAAAACTTTTCTTAAGATTGCTGGGAAAATTAAAAAATGACTTTTTATTTTGAAAAATTTATTTTTAAAGAAAATTTTTTAATATTTCTGAAGATGTGGAAAAAATTCTGGAAGATTCTAAACAAATTCTTTCATTTTGAAAGATTTTTCAAAATTTTAGGAATAATTCGAATCAGTTTAATAGATGTTTGAAAATTCTTCTCTTGGTGGAAATTTCACTGTTTTCGAAAATTAATCGGTTTTGGTTGAGAATTCATCTATTTTGTTGAAACTTCGTCTTTTTTCGGTAAAAAATTAATGTTCTTGGTCGAAAATTATAATTTTTCATTTGAAAATTCATATTTTCGGATTGAAAATTCTACTATTTGGTTTCAAATTAACTTTTTTTTGGTAAAGATTCATATTTTCGGGTTAAAAAATTCGTGGGAAAAATTGTAATGATTTTTTGTCTATAAAAATGAATTTTAAAAGAAAATTGAAAGGGGCTTCCAAATTAATTGAAGCTTGTAAAAGCTTTGAAAAAATTCTGAACAAAATGTAGATTTGTGCAAATATTGAACAAAAAACTTTGATATGGTTTCAATTTCTTTATTATCAGCGATTAATTATTGATTATGGAAGAGTTATCACAAAAATCATTAGAAAATTTTTACATTAACTATGTTACGGAAACGTATAATAATAATTAAACTGTCATAATAAAAGATTTAAACTAATTTTTCGTAATTAATTTTCAATAATCAATCATTAATAAATCAGTAATACCATAGACATTAAAATTTATATCTAAGAATTATTTATAAGTTAGAATACTGTAAACAATTAACCCAAGATATGTTTATAAAAAATAACAAAATTGGCTTATATTTCCAGTATTATGTCTAAAAAAATGTATTTTATGAATGAAAGATTGTATTCTAATTGTTTTCATTATGACTCGACACCATAAATTACCGTATGAAATTTTGATAGCCTTAATTGACAAAACACCATTATTTAAAGATATGACCTTATGCCAAAAATAATAGTATGGAATGACACAGATCGTATTGCCCTGACATCGCACCAATTCACTTGATATAATGAAGCACAGATTATCGTGGGAGAGAATGTGAATCGAGTCTGAAACTCTTCTAGCTAAATGCTTGAAGATTCAATTTAGGATTTAACCATCTACCATTTATTTGAACTCACTTTTTCACTATTATCGTAAGATGTCATACATTTCCAATAAAATTTTGCAGTATCTTAGCTTGTTTACAATCTTAGATCACTTTGTTAGGATAATGTACAATATGATAGATGTCATAAGTACCCACCTCTTACAAGTAAAGAGATAAAATTATGAGATATAAAATTATGATTTGCCCGATTCCCCCAACGTGTCCCAGTTAGCCCCGATTTACTGTATTTAAAAATTGAAGATTATTTCCGCGTTCGTCAGGAGATGTCAAATTAGGTGTCAATTAAAATAGTGATCAGTAGACTCAACATATGATACACATTGAAAACAATCATACTACATTTATTGTTCAACATCAAGTTTCTCATAAATTTTGATTTAACATTTTCGATCTGTATTAAATTACTATCTTGGGATAACTTATGACCTTTTCCTGCAGAATCGAAACTCACCCCTAAGCAATAAAGCAGAAAAGCGCACGTGTAGAGTTTAGGAAATAAATAAAACAGAAGAGGGCGAAACGTAGATGCAGAAGCAATGCATCAAAATCGATGGGTACCATCAGAACAATACGATGATATTATATGCATGAGAGAAAAGAAGGGAAGGGAGAAAAATAAAAAATGCGGAAATGACGGAAAGATATTTATATATATGTAATATGTGTAGGTATGAGGGATGGGTGTGTTCCAACTGAATTCTAAAGAGTAGAAACTACCAAATGATTTTTATTGGTTTTCGTTATATGATATTGATTTCTGATACATGTTCAGAATTCTTTCTGGTTTAAATGATTTCCTGTCGACTTATTGGTGGCCATCTCTTTACTAATGAAATTTTCAAGCTGTCAAACTGTGGTTAACCACAGTTCCTACCGTACTTACGTATTTCAGTTATACGAAACCGATAGGTTTACAGAAGCTTTATAAATCGAATTACAACTATGTTCCGTTAGAACATTCTGAAAAATTATTCTAACTACAGGGCTTAAACTCATATCACTATTCACACTATTCGAGACTCGTTTTCGGTGATGGCACTATTGCCATAAAGATGCATTATTTTCTCGTCATTGTCCGCTAATGTCTACCATGTCGAATACAGAAATATGTTCCAGAAAATATTACTAAAGTCGTAACAAAACTTATTAAGAATGGTTTAAATTAATTCACTTCTGAATGACTTTTGAAAAATTGGAGATATACTTTTTTTTTCACTTCCGAAAAGTGAGGTTTTCTAATTTTAAGAGAAGGTTCTGTGTCTCTTAACATTACGAAATTGAAATTCTCATAAACCCTAGACCCTAGATTTCTAGAAAACTATTTTATTCAATTGATGTTCAAAAAGAAGGGGAAAGCTTACAATGAGTCAAAAATTGTATCTACGCTACTGGATTATGAATTTCGCAACGAACGCGACATCGACCTGATGACCCCAGCATAAGAAGAGAAAATACTCTCCCTAAGCATCAGGTACTTACTGAGAGACAAGGCTCAGGCTTTAAAGTCTTGGACAGTGCTGGGAGAGAATGAGGATCAAGAGAGCCTAAGATGAAAGGGGAAACACAAAGCCTCGTTATATCATAATACATAATAACAACAGCATCTAGCTGTAAGGAACAATAACAAAGCATGGTCACCATTCGCTGGGGCCTGGGCGGTCAGTTGAGTCTGAACCCTTCCAGTTCTCCAGGACAATGCACTTTCCATGCCTCAGCAGCCATTTACATTAAATTCAAATAATACTAAATCATCTATAAAATGCAACCTTACTATTTGAGATTCACAAAAATCTTATTTAATTTCAACTATTCAAATCCAAATAATTCTAGATTCACTACTCCTCGATTGTTCGAAATTCTGATAGGTGAAACGTCTCTACAGTGGATAGCAAAAATTTGTAAACTGCATTTAGCGCAAAGTATGTCATTAATTAAAGAGCTCTTATGACACACATGAAGCTAATATATTCAGCTGAGTAGTAAGATTTCCGTAAAAATCAAGTCATATGTTTTAAGAATATAATTCTAATACCTATCGATTATACTTTATATAAGAATAAGCAGCAAAGTGACGTAATTTCTCTTTCAGATTATATTAGTAAAAGTATGATGACCACCAACCACCAACCTTTTGGGGCCAAAAGTACCCAGAAAATACATATAAAAATTTACATGGTGATCAGCTGATTCTGCCATTGGGCATGTGTGTCAACCTATGAGTCTCTATAAATTTCCACTGAAAATCCACTGTAGGAAGGAAGCTGATATACAAACTAGGAAAATGAAAGTCTCAAGGAATATTTTTATAACAATTCTCTGACATAGAATATATGACTCTTTGGTAAAAAGTATTACAGTTTAATGACCAAGAAACATATGTTATTGAACAAAATTGCTCTGAGAATATGTTATTTATAATATAAACAATAATTTTAACAATACTATAAACAATAGCCTTTGTTTACTGTTATTATTATAATTAATTAGAACACGAAATTCCGTTTCCCTTCAAGAAGACAAGAAAACTGATAACTGACGCCTTCGATCTAAGAAAAGGTGCTTGTTCACTATAGTTGATATGAATAAGAGAAAATAATCAAGGAACACAGTTCCTCTCCTTTTTTTATGTAATTCCCTTTTTTCCCCCTTTCCATCTTAAATTTAAAAAATTTACTTAAACACCTGAAATCCAGAAATTTGACCCAATTTTCCTCTTTTCTCCGTTTTTACAACATTCCAATTCATATTTTAAGAATCATGAATAGATATTCTAGAGATTGGAAAAGAAGAAGCTTTGAAAGGGATTCTTTTGAAAATACCAATTTCAAATATTTCCTTGATGATTTTTTTGGCTTAAAAATCCTAATGTTTTAAGTATAAATATTGCATTTAAAAAAAAACAGATGGATTTTTCACCAAATACTTGAATTTCCAACAAAAAAGAATAATTTTCTACCAAAAAATACGAATATTCTCAACGAAAAATGTAATAGTTTTGATCTTCCAACCAAAAATAATTTTTATTTAAAATTTAAATAAGTTGAATTGATTCTAAAAAGACTAATTTTTAACACTATAGATGATTTGTCAGAGAAGATTTTTCAGTCAAGAAAGAAAAATTTCAACTAAATTGTCGAATTTTGAACCCGAGAAGATAAAGTTTCAACGAAATCTCTTCAAGAAAAGAGATGCATTTTCAACTAAAATTATGAGTTTTCAAGAACAAGAAAAAAATCATCAACAAAGCAGTTAACTTTTAACCAAGTAGTTGAATTTTTAACCATAAAAGATACATTTTGAGTCAAAAATGTTGAATCCTCAATCAGAACATAATAATTTTTAACCGAACAGTTATATTTTTAACCAGAAAAGATTAAATTTCTACAAAAAAAGATGAATTTTCCAACGAAAGAGACGAATTTTCCAAAAAAATAGTTAAATCTTGATCAAAAAAAGAATTTCCAGTCGAAGAATAAAAAAACTTCTAACCAAATTGTTGAATTTCCAAGCAAAAAAGAACGAAATTAGATTCTAACTAAATAATAACATTTTAAACCAAATAAAGATGCATTTTTTTACTAAAAAAATAATAGGGGATATTTCAACTGAAGCAAATGCACTTTCAACAAAAAATAGTTGGATTTTCTGTTTTGGTTCTATTAATTCAGTTCGCATTTGAGTGGAAAAAGAAAAATTGGGAAAAAGTGTGTGTGCAGGGAAAGACTGTGAAGCCTGCGATAAACAAATAGGAATTTTGATTAATTTTGGAATCGTTTTAAATATTTTATAAAATCGTTAAAACGGCTCCTAAGAGAAAAGTGTCTAAGTTATGATTATAGAATCAAAATTTTGGAAATCGGAAATAATATGTGAAAAAATGTCACATATTAGGACCCTCTGATGAAGTATAATTAATTTGGAGGTGATGATCATACGGCTTCGTTTTACATATAAACAATCTGCGTATTCAAAAAAAAAATTATCCTCATATTTTTATTATATTGAATAATAATTCTTTAATTTTTCTTTTTTACGCTAGGATACAATATTTTAGTATGCATTGAAAAAATGTTAATCATCTGAGAGTTTTCAAATGATAAAAATACTTTAGAAGCAGAATTGAACGTCTAAACTCTAAAGAAACAAAAATAAAGTACTGATAAAAATAAATTTAAAAATATTCAAACGTCTCCATGAGCTCAACAGATTTTTCCAATTCAGCTGAAAATAAATTTTGAAACGCAAAAATGATCAGAAATCTTGCTAAAGAAAAAGCGCTACTGTTAGAGCGCACTTTCATTAAATATTTACGATACCCATATGATATCAAACATTTTTAATAATAAACAAAGTTCTCATTTAATTCCCTTTTTCCGGAAAACCCTCTTTTTTAAACAAAAATTGAACTACTGAACATTTCTGATATCTGAAATATTTGAAATTTCTCCAATTTGGCTTCATCATCTCTGGGGAATTATTACCATATTATTATACAGCCTACTACGAGTATTTATTTTCGACTGAAAGTGTCTACTTAGGACTCGAACACTTTCTCTCCTCTCGCAGTTCTTGAAGAGAATCCAGAGAGATTCTTCAAAAAGAGACCACCCGCCGCCCAAAATCTCAACTGAAACTCTAGGTGAGCGCTGTAATAAATAACTTCATGTTCCACCTACGCCACGAAACCCACCTCTTCTTCCTAAGTTTTTATGGTGCACTGGAGGCGGTACTCTCTGAAAGGTTCGAGCCCAGCAAGTTCGTTGATAACGGTATATTATACTACCCAAAAAATAAGGAAAGACCAAAATATCATCAGTTTTTCTGCACGTATTCGCCTCCACTTTTTTAATCCACTCAACACCGACGATGCCATTGCAGAATGTACTTAATGGCGGGCCAAGTTCACCAGGAATCCCATTGTACTCGAGTCGAGCTCACACAGAGGCGGCTGAACATCCCGCACAAGGCGAGAAATAATTCTCCTGACACGGGTCTCGTCGGAATCGATAGTCAAACGACAAACGAGATTCAATTTACGAGCCGATTAGATATACTTGTGTGGTATTTTCAATGAAATCGCTGCAAAGTAGGCAATTCCAAGGAGAGGAAATTTATTGGGAATGGGAGGAATTTCATAGTATTGGAAGAATATTATGGTTTTGTTGATGCTGTTTACGGGAGGCTTAAGGACATTAGAGAATTTAAATTTGTATGTTATTGAATGTTATTTGTGAATGCGTTTCTAGTTGGAAGTTATTGCATTTAAATTCACTTGAATTTCTTCGAATGGACGATTTAAGTGAGTAGGGGGGACTACCCTACAATAGATGATAATAAACGGTTGATAATTTTAATTGACTAGAGAACTATCCAAGAATGTTGATTGTATCTTTTAGTGTCATATTACGGCAATGATATATCATTGCTCAATGATTTAGTGGATCAAAATACACTTTACTTGAATAGGGATTCATATTTGCCACTTATTTTTAGCAAATATAACATAAATTTACATAACTTTATAAAATAAAGCCTATAGCCTATAGGCTTATTAACCTATAGGTTAATAAGTGCACTATCTCGATTGATTCCCACCCTAAGAACATTCTCAGAGGTGTCAAATACATTGAAAAATATGCTTCTGTTTTTGACACGGAATGCATAATTGGTTACCTTATCTGCAGGGTTAAAATGAGAAACGATAAAATGATTAGCTGTTTCGATTTTTTGTAAAATAATAATAGTTTGAGTTCTTAAATGCCAACGAATTTATGTCGAGCAAATGCTCTTAAGAATATGCTCAGAATTTATGATCGAACAATGCATTTATAGAGCATTAAAGAGAATTTAAAGCATAATTGTTTAAACAAATATAAACATATACATATACATATACATATACATATACATATACATATACATA
>CAKNXH010001960.1:148499-227171 GCA_932178445.1 Andricus quercusramuli
ACATATACATATACATATACATATACATATACATATACATATACATACATATACATAAACATATACATTTTTTTAAATACAGAATTGCTACAGGTCAGGTAATTCCAGAAAGTCAGGGAATGTCAGGGAAAACCTGACAGAGTTAGGGAATTTTCGATAAATTAAAGTTGAAATTAATTTTATTATTATGGTTAAAAATCGAAACTATTTGGTCGAAAATTAATCTGTTTTGCTTGAGGATTCAAACCATTTTGTAGAAAAATCATACTTTTTGGTGGAATTCAACTATTTTTGGTATTGAATGAAAATCCTTTTTGTGGTTGAAATATAATTTATAACGTTTTTCGTTGAGATTTAATCTTCTTTGGTAGAAAATTCAACTACTTAGTTGGAAGTTAAACTACTTTGTTAAAAAGTCATTTATTTGGATGATGATACATCATTTTTGTTTAAAACCCTTTCTTTTGTTAGAAATTTAATTATTTTGTTGAAAATTATGTTTTCTGGATGAAAATTAATTATTTTATCTAAAAACTCAACTCGTACATGTTTGATTCAAAATTTATTTTCTCAAGTTGAAGATTCAAATAGTTGGTTTAAAATTTCTTTATTTTATTGAAAATTCGAATTTTGTGGGAGAATATTCAATCTTCTTGGTGGCTAATTCTTCTTTTTGATTGAAAATTCCTTAAAAATTCAAATATTTGCTTGAACATGCATGCACCTTGCTAAAAATTCATCTAATTTGGTAGAAAATGCATCTTATTGGTTGAAAATTAAAAAATTGATCTTTTTAGTTGAAAATGCGTTTTTTCTTATTTAGAATTAATTTTTTTTTAACTGGAAATGCAACTGTTCTATTTTTTGTCGAAAATTTATTTTTTTAATAGCAATTTAATCTTCTTGGTTGAAAATTATACTATTTCGTTGAGAATTTACTTTAATTTTATTGAAAATTAATTTTCCTACTGAAAATTGAACTATTCTGTTTTTAGTTGAAAATTTATGTTCTCAAGTTGAAGATTCAAATATTTTGTTTAAAATTTCTTTATTTCATTGAGAATTCGAATTTTGTGGGAGAATATTCTGACTGAAATTTCCTTCAAAAATTCAAATATTTGGTTGAACATGCATGCACTTTGTTAAAAATTCATCTATTTTGGTAGAAAATACATCTTATTGATTGAAAATTAAAAAATTTATCTTTTTAGTTGAAAATGCGTTTTTTCTTATTTAGAATTAATTTTTTAAACTGGAAATGTAACTGTTCTATTTTTTGTCGAAAATTTATTCCTTTGATAGAAATTTAATCTTCTTGATTGGAAATTATACTATTTCCTTGAGAATTTACTTTAATTTTATTGAAAATTAATTTTCCCACTGAAAATTTAACTATTCCATTTCTAATTAAAAATTCATCTGCTTTCTGTAAAAATTAAACGGTTTTGTTGAAAATTCGTTATTTTTTTTTGTTGAAAATTTATTTCACTAACTGAAAATTATTCTACTTTATTTTTGGTAGAAAATTCATCTTTTCAGTTTACAGTTCATTTAATCGCTTCAAAACTTTTCATAAAAAAGTTATCTGTTTAGTAAAGAATTTAACTATTCTATTTTTTGTTTAGAATTCATTTCTCTTATTGGAGAAAGACTAGTTGAAAATTCGTTTTTTTGTTGATAGAAAATTCATCTTTTGGATTGAAAAATCCACTATGTGGTCTAAATTTAATACTTTTGGTTGAAAATTCATCATTGTGATTAAAAATTGATTTCTTTGGTTGAAAATTCGTTTCTTTTTAGTTGAAAATAAATTAATTTTACTGAAAACTCGTTTATTCTTCAATTTACTTTTCTGACTGCAAATTGAAATATTATATTTTTGGTTTGTGAATTTGTCTTTTTAGATCACTCCATACATAAACCGATTTCATAATGTGTCCTAAGTTCTTTCAGAATGCTTCAATAATTAATAATCAAGTAACTAACTTCATTACAATTTTTTTTATACAAATGGTAAATTGAATATCATGAAAATCTTTCTTTTTTGTTGCAAATTGGCGCAGATAGACACTGTGGAGATGTTGTCTATCTACTGTTGGGTGGTCACCCAAACTAGAATTAATTTTCTTTTGTACAAGTTTGAATATAGCTTGATCTCACTTTGAATTAATTTGAGATTTCGGGTCCAATTTACATGTAAAATAATTTTTAATACTATTTCTTATATAAATTTATATTCAGCGATTTGAAATTTATCTCTCTAAATCTTAATCTAATTTGAAGTTGAATTATTGCGCAAGAAAATTTTGAAATATTATTTATGAAATGAAAAGACACATTCGAATGTTAACACCTTTTCCCTACCCATTTTTAAATTGCGAACTTTCAATAAAAAATGAAATTGATGATATTATTAAAGTTATCGCATCGTTATGAAGCTTTCCGGTGTAACGAATGAAATATTTACTTTTTCGACCGTTTCGCGACTCGTATGATTAATTGTTTGAAAGCAGTCTACCGGTAAAATTTTCGTTCGCTTTGAAAGTCGTTTAATTTAGACTTCAATTACTTATGGATTGTCATTTGCTTTGTGCTCTGAAATGAATACATCAAGGCATATCTCAATCTCGACAAATGTTTCGCAAAAAATTCCCTTTATAGTGAAACTTTTCGATTTGTATAACGACATGCTTCATATCCTATTTCGGAAATGAAGAAATTACATAACCGTTCAATTTTGTATATTGATGTAGTAATGATTATATTTTACTTCATTATGTGTATATACGTCGTACCATTTTTTATTTGCTTTTTGGTAAAATTAAATTTTAATTAAATGACGGCGCCACTTCCACTTCATATCGCAATATGGAATGTTAAGGTGTTCCTAGGTACATTAGGCATGCCTGAGCTGGCGGTAGCTAACCAACCCTTCTGAAATGGAAGTACAGAGGGTTATTCAAAAGTGATCAAAGGGCTTTAAGCTACTTGAAGGGAGAGAACGATAAAACATGATATTTCCGTGTGTTCTACTGAAAAGTAAAAACCTCCTTTTTCCATCTAAAGAAACACATTACACGAGCTTCTGACTTCGCTAATGTGTTCTTAATTGTTTTTTTATACTAAAAATCCCAAAAAAAAGACTGCGTGTGAAAGAATTGCGCTAAGTATCTAAATAATATTAATACTTCAATAATAATACTTATTATTAATATATTAATACTTTATTCATATATGTGTCAAAGGTAATCAACATTGTGAAATCACAAAATAAAGCCAAGTACGAATAGTAGAAGATTTGAGAATAAAATTATATTTGAGTAGAAGGAATGTTTATTAAAAGTATCAAATTGAGTATTGTAGTAATTACTATTAAAATCAGTTTAATAAATAATAATAAAAAAGACAAATCATTAGGCGGGTTTGTAATATATGTAATAATCTACTATGCTTCTTTTTTTTATTTTATTTAAAAAAAATTTTTTTTATTGGATTGAGATTCAGTAAGATCTTTTCAGTCACTCTCGAAATTGAATTCTCAATTCCTTCATCCAATTACTTGTCCTCTAGATTTCTACACGATAGTTCATGTTTATATGTATTTAATGTATATGTGTACTTGAGCACACGTGAAGCCACTATTTATTTTATAGCCTGGGATACCAAAAAATTCACATTCGCCACTGTGATATCGGAAAGTCGAAAGGATTATTCGACGGTGGCAGACTGCGTTTGAAGCCGTCTTCGCCCGCACACAAATTACGCATTATACACCCTTAGATCAAAAACGACCATCGCGATGAGTTAGGGAAGAACTCGCCAGGAGCCTTTGAAGCTTCTGTTTAAAATCAAGTACACTCCCTAATTTTACTCGACGATGATTTAAAGCAGCTATATGAAATCGGATAATCTCATTTCAATGCCTTATTCCATATATATTATTAAGATTTGCGGCAGCAAATCACCAACGGCCATCAAGTACAATAACAAAAGAAAATGGCCGCAATATTACATTGTGTGACAAGTGCGGAAAGTAGGTGATTCGAGGCGAGTGTGAAGTTTGTCGCCCGAGCGGAACGAGGGTGACAGTCACACGCGTCGATAATCATAAACGTGCACGCGCCCCACATACTATTTTTCAAAGTGGGTGTAAAAAATTGGATTTAAAGAAATAGTCGAATTGAGGTTCAGGAACGAACTTATGACAAAGAAAAAATAGGAATACTTTATATGCTGCAAAAAAATCTGAGAGACACTAGTTTTATATTTCGAACTCATTTCAACTTTACTTTTTAATATTTATTCGTTGCAAGTACGTGGTAACATTAACAAGCTAAAAATATTTGACAATTGAAGTCATTAGTGTCGGTGTCGATGCGAAAAAATCTGGCTATCGTATAGAAATTTTGGTACACGTATCCATTTTGTTTATTATTCAATGAAAAAATAATATAAATTTATGTGATAAAATCTTTATACATAAAAAAACTTTTATATAATACGTATTTGAAAAATGTATACCATCAACCGGGGTAATTATGGATCCCGAAGATGACTCAAATTAATTCGAGTTCATTCATTTCATATATCGATAGCTAATAATTTTTGTTTATTCTTCAATAAATTTTTCAATTATTCTCTTAAATAATGTATCCCTCCTTTCAACCATCAATGTTGCAAATTGGATATGATTTAAATTATAGCAAGTGAAATGCATCTTTAATGTGCCTAATTGGAATTAAAATAAGAAACATCAGTGCTGTCAAACGGGTTAATTTTTGACATCTTGGGTAAATGGACATTCCTAAATTTATAGTTCAAATTAATTAAGGTGGGTGGTTTTAACCAGCATCTATAGAACCAGTTAAGGCTTGAACTGATTCCAGATTCGTAAAACGGTTTTGAGTAATTTATCCTACCGATTTAGGTAATTTAGAGGTGTCCGACTTTACCCCACATGTCCGAAATTACCCCGTTTGACGGTGTTTTTACTTTTACAAACTTCTTTTGCGAAATGGTCAATAACTTCTGATGATAATAAAGCATTACTTTCCTGATAAAAATGTGGTTCAGTGTTGACATTTAGATTCTACAAGACAAGAACTTCTGTCAGTTATCTTTCTTTTTGTGATAATGACCTGAAAACAACAGTCAAAAGATAATAAAACTGGCCTTGTCAAACAAAAAAATTGTGATATTTTATTTGATTTTTGCTTTAACACACAGATGTAATACGATTGTGCGATAAATTTCTTAATCCGTTGGTCGATCTATAAGCTCGTACGGCTTAAATTTCACACGTCGTTAACTTGTCAGAATTGTCATCATTAACATCATCACTGAATTTTTAAGTTTGATTTTTTATATTCGAAAGGTGTCTTTAAATTTCTTAATTATACCTCTTTATTCTTATGACTTCAACGAGTCGTCAAATATAAACGTCTTTCTGTTAAATCTTACTCAAATAAGAATACAAATATTTTACGGGAGTTTTACCCTTCTTTAGTTAAACGCATTAATTCAAAAGTTTAATTCAAGCATCTTCAAAAACGTTCATTTGTCTCTTTATTTTTAATATTTCCTGATGTAAGTAATCTAAATTATTTGTAATTAATTTTTCTGGATGTAAAAGTCAATTTTAGAGGTGATTTCACTCTTAAAGTCGGTACCCGGTATTTATTGGTCGGCAGGTAGTGGAATGAATCTGATGGCAGGATCGGCCTTATTTGGCAATGAATTCGGAACATCGATTGCGATAAAAACACCGGTTAGAATGCCCTGAGAAGAATCGCAGTCTCCATCGAAATGTGATCACTGTAATGAAAAAAGATCGGATTCCTCAGATTAATGACCCATCTTTAATTAAAATGACAAGTAAAAAATTACTGGCACATTTTTAGCAACTTTTTGTTCTTTCGAAATAAATTAGATCTGCAAGGAAGTCAGAAAATGGGAATAATTAAATATGGTAGAAAACTAAACACCCGTGCTTCGAATTTTATTTAAAAGGGTGAATCTGTAATAAATACCCTCTTAGAATTAGCAAAGAGGTTTGTGGTTCATTAACAGGAAACCAATCAATAGAAACCTTGTAAAAATTAGAGACGCCTAAAAAACCTCGCTCCTCTTGTAACTGAATATCCTTTGTCTCTTCTTTCAAATACAATCCAATTACGTAACGCTTAGTGGTTAAAAGAACGGAAGAAATCCCTCTGTTAAGAACTTGAAAAAAGTATTTCTGAAGGGAAAAAGAAACAGAAAGAAATTAATTTTGTCGCAATTTAACTGTTCAACTGAAAAGACAATTAAAATTAAATAAGATTTTTGCATCATATTATTTTTAGATGTTTAAATATCATAATTGCTATTGCCAAAAACAGTTATATGTTTGAACTTTGAAGGATTGGTAGAATAGTAGAAGATACTAATCAACGTTAAACAACATAAAACTTATGTTTCTTTTTTTGTAAAAATATATTTTTGAAGAAGGTTCAAACGTAAGTTTCCGGTTGCTCAATAACGATTGTCCTTTAATATTTTACCATTCCATTAAAGCTTAAACATAGAAACTTTTTCTGTAATAACTGTCATTTGTACATCTTAATTTGAAATGATCTAATTTTAATATTATAAGTAATTGTCATGATAGGTCGAAAAAGAACAACTTTTTGCTATTGTAATTTATTGTATTTATTTGCAGGTTCCTGTAAAAATTGTTGCTGTCTTTGTACTTTTTTCTAAACATTTTTTCCTTTATTTTGAAATTTCACGTTTCATAGATAATGGATGTCTAAGTAGCATTTTTATGCAAGAAAATGTTGCATGACTGAAATTTCTGCTTTATCTATGGTTTGTTATATCATCAGAAGTTCTTGACAAACATGTAATATTTTTTATTCAAACAGTTTTTAAATATTTAAACTTTCGTTAAGTCTTTATTGTGTTGTGAACATTTGTAATTTTCAAACATAACAATAATTACAATAACGTCAAAAGCCGAAGTTAAAAAAATGTAAAATATTATAGTTTTTTGTAGCGCCTCGTAAGCATTTAAAACAAAGTGAAACAAGGCTGTAATAAAAAGTTATGCAAATTTTCAAATTGTAGAAATTTGTGCTTTATTGTTTTTTTTTAAATAATTTTTTACAAGAAAATACAAGAGCGAATTATCTGTTTGCATTTAATTCTATTTATTGTTAAATTGTGTAAATTTTTACACAAGTATTAGCAAAAATG
The DNA here is from genome assembly GCA_932178445.1 of Andricus quercusramuli. Taxonomy (NCBI): domain Eukaryota; kingdom Metazoa; phylum Arthropoda; class Insecta; order Hymenoptera; family Cynipidae; genus Andricus; species Andricus quercusramuli. The sequence continues at coordinate 155,736 of CAKNXH010001960.1, forward strand.
TACAGTGATAGAAATGTACTTTCTTGTAAACAATTTTTCCATCAGGGTTAATCAACATATTTCCATGAAAATAAGTTAACAATGGAATTTTATTGACTTAAACCATTTGGTTTAGCATCCAAAAAAGTCCTCCAGGAGAGAATATCTTGCGAGAACTGAAACCCTTCAATACTTTTTTTAAATGTTGAAAAATGGGGAAACAATTAGTTTTTTGACAATTACTTTTTTCCCTTGCATCCCAAGTACCAATTTAAGAAATAAAGTGTATGCAATTTTCTGTAAAACCAAATATTTTTAAAAAAAATTCTAGGTTTTGTGAAATAACTCGTTTTTTATGCATCGATAGTGAAATTTGCCAGTAAATAAATTAAAGGAACTTAATTTTAAGTAGATGAAAAATAACATTTCTCCAGCTCTAATAGCAACAACATAATGTGCTTCCAAAAATTACTCTTTTTCATGAAATTGTATTAAACATCAATTTTTTAAATAAATTTCTTCATATTCCAGAAAAATTATTTTCTAAGCATTGCAGGTGAAAGTTTCCACCAAATAAATTAAATATGAGTCAGTTTTGAGCAAATCTAACAAAAACAATGCTAGCACCGAAGTTATGGCTTTCTGAAAATTACTCTTTTTATGGAGTTTGGTTGAACAGATTTTTTTTTTAATTTCACGTTTTCAGAGGATGAGACATGTATAATAGTGCAAATTTTACATTCACAGGCATTATGTGAATGCAGCAGCCGTGGCGGATTTTAAACTTATAGTCATATTTTTATGAGCTCGTTAATAAAAGTTTTCAATTCATAAAAAGAGTCATTTTCAGAAGGCCATAACTTTGGTGCTGCTGGAGTTAAAGCATTGTTTTTGAGATTTGCTCAAAATCAGGGATTCGAACAAAATACGTTCATTATTCGCTACGGAGGCACAATGTCAAAATTGTGTTTCTTCAAAGTTTTATGTCGAAAGAAACAAAAAGAAACGTAACGAAAGTTTCGTTATGCTTCTCTCCGTTCTTTTCTGTATAAAATTTAATTATCACATAATTTTGACATTGTCTTCGTAGCGTCATTATCTTTTGATACGTCTAGAGCCTGTGCTTAGTTCTTAGCAAAGTTATTTTCAATTTATCGAAATAATTGGAAAAACCTAAAAATTTCCCTTAATTTCGTTCGAATCCCTGCTCAAAGTTGAGTCCTGTTCAATTTCAAATTTCACCTGAAGTGCTTAGAAAATAAGCTATTGCATACTTGGGACTTGGAATGAACTGGAAAGAAGTAATTTTCAAAAAGTTTTGGTTTGGGCCAATACAATTTTTTTAACTTATTTTCATGAAAATCTGTTGATAAATCTCTATTAAAAAATTATAGTGTTTTTTCTAAAAGGGTCCAAGCGATTCTTCTCCTGTTTGGATACAAATTGTCGTGAGATATCCCAGAAGTTTGAGTAGAAAAAACCGGGAGGTGCAGGCTCTTTTGGGTTGAAGTCATTCGAGGCCCATTTGGGAAGCAGAATGCTTTTCAAATAATCTTTCATTGAAAAAGTTGAGATCATTTCTCAACTCTTGTGGCATGAATAAAACAATTTGACCCATGGATTGGGAGCCAGTTCCTGGTTTGCGAAACAGATCGTCACAACAGAGCAGTTTCCTATCGATCTTCGTGGATCAAACTTAGTGGATTGGATCGTGCAGAACTGACAATGGGAACTAAGGCGTGCGGAAAGTAAATCAGGGATCGTCGATGGTAATTAACTTGCCGACGATTCGTAGTCTCGCGGGTAATTAATTCGCAATGGCAGTCCTTTGCTTCCCTGTGCAGAGATCTGTGGGCCATTAATTGACGATGTTGCGATACGAATCTGTTCGACTCTTTCGGTGCGAAAGGAGTCGATTCCGGTGCTCGTTAAATTCGATCAGAATAATTAGCCTTCGACGCTTTTGCGCTGGTATTCGTCGATTTTGTATAAACGAGACGAGTGCTGCAGTCAACAACCACTCAGCATCCCTGGGAACCTGGGGAAATCTCGAAAAATTACATTCCATCGCCATTTAGAAAGTGTCGAAGCAGTAAATGAAAAAGAACAACAGCGACGGTATTAATCAATCATTCTATAAAAAAAGGGTTTCAACTCTCGAGAAAAATTTAATAATTATAATTTGATTTAATTTAATTTAATTATAAATAAAAAATAACAACGACGATGGTATTAATCAATCATTCTACAAAATAGGTGTTTCGACTCAACGGACGAATTTAATAACAGACCGATTATATATGGAATCGGACAGTCTGGCCCTGGTCATCACGGAATTGTTTGGGGCTCAAATATATTTTTTTCCTAGGTATAATATATAAGCCACGTATCTTTTTTTGCCAAAAAAAATGTTTTCATGTGCCAAAGATTAAGGGAGATTTTTTCAAAAAGCTGTGGCTACGTGTATCGAAAGTTCGGTACAAATAGCCGAATTTTTTCGGTACGAACAACGGGAGCTGAAAAATGGAATATTTATACCGACATTTCTGCACGAATAGCCGAATTTTTTCGGTACTATGAAGTAAATAACAATTGTGAGTTTCATACTCCTTAAACTATTTCTTCACATAGAAAAACTTATTTTTTATAATATAAAATAAATTTTCCAAAATATCAATTATTTTTTTAAATGTGCTTCGTTTTTATTTCTAAAAAAAGCTAAAATCATGTATATTTACAAAATATAGAGATACAAAATTTATAAATATTAGCTCTTTTAGATTTTAAATGAAAAAGTTAATTAAATTGTGATTTTTGCTCTTCTGTTTCGATTAATTATACTTCTCACTTTACTCAGTAAAAGTAAAAGTATGCTCGAAGGAGAAAAAGCAGAATTTTTTTTATTTTCTTATCACTAATCTAAAAGATCTGATATTTCTAAATTGTGTAACTGTATATTCTGTAAGTTGACACTGTTCGAAATATTCTGAAATTTACGAAGTTATGACGTTAAAAAAGTAACGGAAAATTTTACGATACATCCGTTACTTTTACGTAACCGTATCTTAAATTCACGAAATTTGTAACTGAATTTTCTGAAATTTTTCATATAAGTTACGAAATTGTAACGGAATTTTTGTAAATTTACCTCAAATTATGAAAAAAGTTTCATAACTTTCTGTTAAATGTACCGACATAAAAGTTCCGTTATTCCAAACGTGAAATTTTTTTTGTTACAAGTTTCGTAATTTTTAGATACAATATATCAGAAAGTTCCATTATTGTAACAGAAAATTACGAAATTTTTAACTGAATTTTACTAAATTATCTTAAATTTACGAAAATTGTAACCTGATTTCGCTAAATTGATAATAATTTTAGAACTCCCAACGAAAAACGTTCATTTTCAATCCACAATGTACAATTAAATCTTCAGTTCAATAATTAATTTTCAGCCAAAAAAATAGAATTTTGAGCAAAGTCGTTCAACTTTAACCAAATAGTTGAATTTCGAATCAGAAAGATCAATTTTCTACCAAAAAAGACGAATCTGCAACAAAATACATACATTTTCAACCAAATTGTTGAATTTTCAACTAAAAATTATCAATTGTTAACCAACAATAGAATAGTCAAATTTTAGTTGAGAAATTTTTTCTTTCATTTACAAAACGAATTTTTAACAAAATATTTCAAACTTCAACCAAATAGTATAATTTTTACCCAAAAGAATTTTGAACAGAAAATATTAAAAGGACGAATTTTCTGTCGAAATAGACGAATGTTCAACAAAACAGTTAAATTTTCAACCAAAATGGATAATTTTTAAACAAAATACTTGGAATTACAAAAATGTTTTTCCAATCAGATAGTCTTGTTTTGAAAAAAAAAATTAAACTTTAACCAAAAATAGTTGAATTTTCAAAACGAGAATTAGAATATTCGACAAAAAGACGAATTCTTAACGAAAAATTAAATAGCTGGTATTTCAACAACAACAAAGAAAGAATTTTTAACAAAATAGTTAAATTTTCAACAAAATAGTTAATTTTTTAACCAAAGAATAAAATTAATTTTCTACCAAAGAAGACAAATTTTCAACAATATACATCAGTTTGCCGACAAATAATTTAATTTGCAACTAAAAATGATTAATTTTCAGTAACAAAAATTTTAAGTAAATAAGTGAATTTTGAACCAGAGATGAATTTTCATCTAAAATGATAAATCTGCAATTCTGCAACCAAAGAATGAATGTTTAATAAAGTAGATAAACTTTTAACAACAACAAAGTTTTTACAAAACAGTTAAATTTTCAACCCGAAATTATTAATTTTCTACCAAAGAGACGAATTTTCAACAAATAAAGATTTTTTAGCCAAGACAGGAAAAAATGTCAAAGAAATTGTTGAACATTTAAGCCAAAAGACAGCATTTTCAACCCCAAAATACGTATTTCCAACAAAAAAGTTAATTTTTAACCAAAAAATCGCAATTCTAATCAAAAGAAAGAAAATTTTCGCCAACAGGATTAGTTTTCTACCAATAAGGACCAATTTCTGACTTAAAAAGATTAATTTTCAGCAAATGTTTAAATTTTCAATCAAGGAGATCAACCCTCAAACAAATAAATTTTCAATAAACTGGTTCGAGTTTTACCCAAGTAATTGAATTTTCAATTTAAAACATATTAATTTTCAGCCAAAAATGAAAGTTACGTTTTTAGTTAAAAAAGTTATTGTCCAACGAAAAAAAGGCATTTTTAATCAAAAAGATCAATTTTCAACAATGACAAAATTATTTTTTAATCAAGTGTTTTAACCTTCACCCAAATAATTAAATTTTATACCGAAAAATATAAATTCTCAACGAATAATGGATTTGTTACTCAGGTTAAATTACCTCATTGATCATCTTGATGACTGCAGTCACACTCAATTAACAAAAATATTTAGTTTCAGTTTCAACCTAATTTTCATGATCGTTTAATTAGTCATTAAAAAAATGTTTGCACATAGCTAATGAGATTGTGCATATTTATCTCATAAAATTAATGTATAATTGGTTTCAAAGTGATTGAGAATCACAACAAATTATGAGATTAAAATATTTTACATCGTCAGCAAGAAATATTATGAATAAATTAAAAAATTAAAAAATACATGGAAGTATATATTTAATAATTATAATGATTTGAATTTACTGATTGTTCTTACATTTTTACCAGAGTATTACGGTTAATTTATTTGCAACATGATTTCGTAAAAAAAATCATTTTTTCCAAGGAACAGTGCCACTTTTTCAATTGTTTAATTATTGTTGTTACTAAAAAATAACAATTCAGAGTTTTTGAAAGACTTTCTTAGAGAAATATTGTTATTTACGTGGCTACCACTTGATTTAGTAGGAAAAATAATTTCTTTCCGTGAGAAGATGTTTCCTGTTTTAATTTTTTTATAATATTCGTTTGAGAATACGAAAAGCCAAACGTATCAAAAATAATTGACTACTCATTTCGAATTTCGGGACGACGAAACATTTCGCTATAAAACCAGTGATGGTATTGTTAATATTAACTTATTTCCTGATGAATATTAGGTGGTGACTGGTCGAACTTGATTGGCCAATCAAGTTTTTTTTTTTTAAACCCGGGAGGACGGAAAGCCAAATCGGATTGGTATTATATACATTGTCCCTGTTGATGCTATTAGGATGTTTTAAGATTTCGATTGCTTCTCTACGTTTTTTGGGCAAAAATATTGTACGTTTTTGCGATGATGGTTGTTTTGTCAAATAAGATGCTATGGCCTATTTCGATATGATGCCCTGCTAGTGCTGATTGCCTAAAATGTTTTAGCCTAACTTTACTCTCATGTTCCTTAACATGTTGGCTCACAGCCCTCCCGGTTTCTCCAATATAGACTTTTGCCACAAGAATAAGGGATTTTATATACTCCCGGATCACTGAAGGGTGCCTTTTTATCTTTAGGGTTGTTTAAAAGATGTCCTACAAAAAGGCACCTTTCAATGACCCGGGAGTATATAAAATCCCCTGTTCTTGTGGCAAAGTCTATATGGAGAAACCGGGAGGGCTGTGAGCCAACGTGTAAAGGAAAATGAGAGTACAGTTAGGCTAAAACATTTCACGCAGTCATCACTAGCTGTGATACAAAAGGTTCCTAAGAATCGCTGGAAACCCTGCCTATTTTTCCTTTCTTTGGTGAAAAATTACCCTATTTCCCCTTTTTGAGCTCCTTTTGCGCTGTGATTCCTGTATTTAACAACAAAAAAAGTTTCGAGATGTTTTCGAGATCCTGAACAGGATTTTATTCTGATCGACAGAACTTAGATCTGCATCTGATTGAAGTGTCGCTTCATCGGTGGTTTGGAATACGAGTACTTATATGCAAATGCGTGCGACTGGGTGCGTGAGTTCTTGCACTTTATCGGTGGTTCAGACTTCAGACAGCTCGAATCACGCATCCTAACCTACCACACGTAAAACCCATACCAGCAAATTCTGTGAGAACATACATGTATGTATTTCGAGACACGCGTCGCTTCGTTCGTAAAATCTGTTTAAAGCGTACGCGCGTAGCGTACGTTAAACGTAATGGAGTTTGTCAGTATGCGTATACGCCTTCAAAAAAGGAGAAAGAGCGGACTTCGATACAAAGCTCAATAGAAATATCGATTCCAGGGTCGTCGTACCCAGATACTGTTTCATCCCGATTCTCAGATTTCAAGATTTTGAAACCTCTTTTCAGATACTTGAAATTTTTTTGAAGAATGTAGGTGTGGTAGCTCTGCTGAAAAACAAAAAGAGAAAATGGTATTCTATCATTTTTCGTAGCAGAGCGAGGGGTCGACCATTCTGATATTCCGGGTACATTCACTAAATATTCCCATATATTCTTTCAATATTCTCAGATATTCTTGATATTCCCATATATTCTTGATATTCCCAAATATTCTTGATATTCTTGATATACCCTTATATTCCTACATATTACCACACATATGGAAGTATTCCTAGATTCCCCGATTCCTTCCCTTCCGTTCACCGATATTTGGTGCCTTGGCAATCCTTACGAAATTATTATAAATTGCACATAAATTGAATAATAATTCGCTCGTAATTCATACATATTTAAAAATTATTGACTTCGAATAACTAATAGTAGATTGTTAATTTAAAATACTTTCAATTCAAAATTGTTTAAGTTTATATATATATATATATATATATATATATATGTATATATCAGTACTTAAATTTTGAAATTGTCTATTGTTTTATTATGACCGATTATTGCGTGGAATTTTTAGGTGTTCTAATTTGATATTATTGAATTTTATATCTTTTTCTTTTTAATTTAATGAAGTTTTAATGCTTAAATTTTGAATGGTCTATTATTCTGATCCACGGTAACGACAAAGCCGATGAATCATAAAAAACATATGATAGTTTATATTTTAACCAAAAAAAGATTTTTATTCCAATTCAAAAATAGTTGATTTGAAAGAAAGATGAAATTTCTACCAAAAGAGGTAAAGTTTCAAATCCAGGAAAGATTTTCCAGACAATGAAGAAAAAAAACTTCATGCAAAATGTTGAATTTCCAAGCCAGAAAGATTTGTAATAAATTTTCAACCGATTAGATGAGTTTTCAACTAAAATTATGCATCTTTATACAAAAAAAATGAATTTTTGAGAAAGTAGTTCCACTTTTAACGAAAAAGTTGATTTTTCAACCTAAGAAGATTAATTTTCAATGAAAAATGTGATACTAGATATTTTAACAAAAAAATATTTTAGTTTAAAGTTAAAAACAGGTAAATTTAACAAAAAAATGCGAATTTTCAACACAATACGTGAATTCTCAACTAAAACAGATTAATTTTCAACCAAACAGTTGCATTTATAAAAAAATGGATTTTGTAACAAACAAACAAAATTTCAACAAAACATCAATTAGTTTTCAACCAAATACTTAGATTTCCGAATAAGAGGATTATTTTTCTAACTAAAAATATGAATTTTCAACCAAATAGTTGAATTTTCAACTAAAAAGATAAATTTTTCGCAAAAAATGTAATAGTAAAATTGTTGGCCAGAAAAAAAATTTTCAACAAAATAGTTAAATTGTGACCTAAAGAAATGAATGTTTAACCGAAAATGTGAATTTTCAACTACAAAGTTAATTTTTAACCTGAACAGATTAATTTTTAACTAAGCAGTTACATTTTTAACCAAAATAGTTCCAATTTCTACAAAAAGAAAAAAATGTCAAAACCATAAAGGCTAATGTTCCACAATATAGTGAAATTTTCAACAAAAGAGAAATTTTTTAGTCAAGAAAGAAAAAAATTTTAATCAAAGTGTAGAATTTGCAAGTCAAAAAGGCTGAATGAACTTTCAGCCAAAAATAGTTGGATTTCCTTATTGGGTTCTAATAATTCAGTACGCATTTAAATAAAAACCGAAAAAGGGAAACTTCTGTGAAGTTTGCGATAAATAAATAGGAATTTCGATAATTTATATAAATAGGAATTTTGATAATTTATAGACTGAAGAATAATAGTAATAGAATACACAAAGTGTGTCAGACTGTGCAACATTTTAGGCACTGAAGATATTATAAAATTGTGCTAAATTGTATTGAAATTGTAACTAAATACTTATTATTATTAACCCATTTAATTTTCTCAAACCAGTCACATTAAGCTTTTGCGTATATTTAATTAACAGAATTTATATTTTGTATGTAATTTCGTTCCCTAAGTTTATAAAATCTTAGCAAGACTTGAAGAAGGAGGGAGGGGTCAGCAAATCTCAAGGTATCTTACATAGGGTTGAGGGGGGTGAGGGGTGAAAATTTCAGAAAAACACCTTACATGAATTGTGGATGAACCCTTATTTATTTTTTCATTCATTTATTATTATTATTTCGTGAATTTATGATTATTTGTGGATCTCGGACAGTAGGGGTACGTGGGTTAGCATTTGCAGATGATAAGGTTTGAAAGAAAGGGTGAGGATATATATATATATATATATATAATTTAATATACATAATTTAAATATATTCCGAAATATTGTCTCATATTCTCAAACATTCCCTCATATTCTTACATATTCTCTTATATTCCTACATATTCCCTCATATTCCTACATATTCTCATATTCTTCATATTCTTTGTATTCCCAAATATTTCGATATATTCTGTATATTCCGATCACATTTGATTTCAGCAACTGTATCTTCTGTAACTGGTAACTTAATAACATTACAACAATTATTATTACATTACAACAATAACAACTTAATAACAATAACTTAATAACTTAATAACATGTTTCAGATAATTCTGTCACAATTTAGTAATTATCAATTACTGCAACAAAAAACTTCAAATTATTTTTAAAAATTTCGGTCCATTAATTTTAATATAAAATATAAGTCAAGTTAATATGAACACATTTGATTCATTAGGTATATTATATAACCTAGATACAAACATGAGTCATTTACATATAAACTTCGCTCATATACAGTCTTACTATAATTTATATTGTTGAGACAAATATATACTGCAAATTTATAATAAAATTAATGAATGAATGGAACGGCTCAAAATTACAGATATAACTCATTTAACCAAGAGGGCGCCACTTCACATAAACAGAAGACTCGCCATTCATTTGAAACCTGCATTAATTATTAATTTACGCAGCTGCTGCTAATCACCTGTGGTCCTGACCTGCCTTTTTAGAAATTAATTTACGAGGCAGATGATCGCACTATCGTGTAACTATTTTATCGCAAAGATAATTCGCTTATCAACCGAGCTTCTAGGTCGTTGCCTTTACTCGCGATTTCAACACTTTTATAGTTTCATTTTCTCGTGAAAATTTCAAATCCTTCTCACGCATGAGATCATCCAATACCGGAAAAAATAGGCTTACTGAATCGTTAAAATTCAACAAAACCTGTCGCAGTGCATTGCCGCCCATGACCACAACCACCATGCATTTTTCACTTCGAGCGCGATCATACGAGGAGTGCGTAGTTGCTAACTGCGCACTTCTTTCGATCACGATAACTTATATTTCTGTTACCATTCAAGAATTTCAGGAAACTATTTGTAATTTTCAGATACCGTACCTGAATGGTCATAAAAATGTATTAAATTTACTGTAAAAGTGACTGAATTTCGTTTTCAGCAACCTCATTTCGTAAATTTCAGTTATTTCAGTATCACAATAAATCATCTGATTTTGGATAGAAACATTGCGAACAATTGACAACTACAATTCGACGACGGATGATTTTTATCTGCCTCGTGATAAAAATTATCTGATTTCGGATAATTGTATTTTTTAATCGATTGCAACTTTTTTATCCAAGTTCAGATATATAATATCTTTGGGATTTACTGCGATGCCTAATGTGTCGGAATTTTCCGAAGATTTCTAATGGTGTACTTATAGTTATGTCAACAATAAATACAAAAAATTCATCTATGAGGAAGCACAGTATTTATGAAACTATTCAAAATAGAATACAGTTTTTGGAAAGAAGAAGAGGATAAATAAATAAAGCGGAATAAAATATAATCTCATATACATATTAGAGTGGATCGAAAAAAGGAAATGGTTGAAATTGAAATCGGAACTATGTGGAAAACTAGAGTAGTAGGACCCTGAAAAAGTATAATTAAATTAATATGTATGATAAATATAACATATACATAATTAGTTTAATAATTTTAAAAATTCTTATTTCCGTAGTATTTATATTATCGTGTGTGTAAATTATTTTATGTTTATGGAAATATTGAAAGTCTCTCCAAATTCTTACAGCTTTTTAATTAACGTTCTCTTGGTAACTTATGTTGAATGCACTGTTTTCAAAAAACAGGTGTGAAATCTACAGGAGTGACGAAATAATTTGTTCAGGTGTTTGAATCTGTTGGTAAAAGTTCATTAGGAAAAATGTGATAAGTCTGGGAAATCATAAATGTAAACAGCTTAAACAGGACACACCAGAAAAAAAATGATTTAAAAAAATACAAAAATAATTATTTTTTAAACATGGTGCTTCCCTTTTTCCATTTTTTAGACTTACCTAGATTGATACCGGACCGATACAAATTTTTTCTAATCAATTCTTACCAGTAGAAAAGCCCTAAACGCCAGCAAAAATTCTTTTCGTCATTTCTGTAGATTTAAAAATTGTTTTTTTGAAAACAGGGGTCCATTGATCATAAGTTGTCTTCTAGAGAACGTTAAATAAACAGCTGAGAATATTCTGAGAGACATGTAAGGCTTTCAAAAACAAAAATAAAATGTACATATACAGAAATTTCGAAACTATAGAAATAATAAATTTTCAAATACATTTTCCATAAACTCATTTATGAGCGAGCAACTAAGCTGAAAAAAATTAGCCGCTTTGCCCCATTTTACGGTATAGGATTGTTGGAAAAGGGATTTTAATAAAACGGGACAGAAAGCGATTGAATCATTGGAAATTTGATGAATGTGAATAGAAAAGCCGGATTTTCAGGTTTGTTAAATGATTCACTTATTTCATGAAATGTAAAATTGAGGACCATAAATAAACGATAGAATATAATAAAAATTGATAGAATTTTCGAAAGAGGATTAGAGTTAAAAAATTAATAATGAATTCAATTTTCCTAAAGACACATACGAAAGATTTGGATAATAATTTTAAAAATTGAAAAGGAATGGATAATTAAATTCAATAAATTCCCACAATGTATTATAGTGATGTATTGTGCTTATCGCACTGATGAGCGAGAGACGATAATTCCTCTTATGGGTGCACTCAACTTTGTTCGAAAATGCAAGTACGAGCGAAAGTTTCTTTATAAATTGTGCCGAGTTCTTTTTTTTTATCATTCGATCTTTCCCGAATCAGTCCTACGGGATTTGTTCACCACCGGATGTGCAGCAGTTATGGTGATCGCAACACCATGATATATTTAGAAGCTGGAGCACTTCACCCCAGGCACGGTTAGAGCTCTTTGAACGCAGTTCATATTTTTGGGTTCCGCTCTACCTTATTATCTACCACACTTCCTTCCGCTTTTTTTATCCTATAACGATAGACAACCTCATTTAACTCCTTAAAAAAAAGTAGTTTTAAGTCGTATATACCCAAATATAAATTAAACGTAAATTGATTTATTGCGAAGGAGAATCATTTCACTGAATTAAACTTATTTTTAACTTTTCTCCCGAATTTAGATCAATAGAATTCGTGTCTGGGCATTTTAAACTTCTCTTTTCCGGAGGTAGGATTCCAGAGGTGGAATCTCTGGGATTTGCAAAAAGGGGTGAAAAATCTTGGGTACAGCTGCCACGATGGTCTGAAAATAACTGTCGGGGGCGTCCGGCGAGAAAGCGTGAAGCGAAGATTATTTTCCGAATGAATCACGTACGCCGATTCATACAATTTAACTTGACTCTTTTCGAGGTGAATTACTCAAGTCCACAAATTTTGGAAAACACCGGATGCAAACTATTTTCGCACTCAATGTATTACGAAGGCAGTAGCTTGTACTAATTTAAAACTCTGGCATGAGATCGACTCAAAAGCGAGCTCAAAAGCAATAGAGGGAACTTTCGGTTTTTATTTTACGAGAGTAACATTTTCTATTAGTCATCATGTAAATAAACTGAAAATAAAATCAATTCTGGAAACTCTGAAGAGATTTATGTTTATTTTTCTTGTTAACAGTTTTCTCTGAATTTCATTTTCACCAAGTTTTCTGATCCCGTGAATTTTATTAAAAAAAAAAAAAAAAAATTGCACTTCAAAATCAGTTTGTAGTGCTTTGAAGCACTTGTCAAAACTAATTCGTGTGACTAATTATACTACTGATACGTTTAAAGTAGTGTTTTAATAGCAGTTGTAAAAAGTTTGGACATATGTTGGCGATCGCTACATCCTGTACTCGTATTTGCTCCGCAATCATTAAGGATTACGTCTTCCGGTTGAAAGTCGACGTCTTCATTGACGTCAAAATATGGTTTCTTTGAAAACCGATGTAAACCGTAGGCAGAGTACAGTGGTTGTATTCAACATTTGCTTTTATAACCCCAATTAGAAAGAATTCCAAATCGGTAATAGTCTGATCACAATCATACTATTACCGATTAAAGAAGGCCCTAAAAGCCTTCTTCATTTGATGAAATGTTTGGAAAGAAAGTTTGAAATCATTGGATCAGAATTATAAAAGAAAAAAAATAGTACAAATAAGTTTTAATGATACTTTCATAAATTAACTATATAGCTTCACTTTCATTGAAGTTGTGGAAGTTTAGAATAAATGTATACTGATATCTGGGATAGATTCACGGACTTTGTCCAGACGGCGCCTCGACGCTTGCTAAAAAGAGGACAAAAACGCCGGGAATCAGAAAAGGATGGTGAGATGAAAGGGGAAGTCTGGGTGATTGGACGGAGACAATGCTGCAAAATCAACAGAATTTTCTTCAATGTAATTTATTTTAGTGTTAGAATTCTTATCGTGAACAATTATTTAATTATATTGTTACGATTAGGAGATTCTCGATTAGGAATGTTTGAAAATTTGGCATCTGGTCACATTTAATAAACATAAGAACATCTCTGAGATGGAGAATGAGTAAACATTATTCTAAACTAATGGATGTATTGTAACTTGTTTTGAATTTGGACTCAAAAACGTTTCTTCTCTTACAACAAGAGCCAATATTAACATACGATTTTTGCCAACTAGATAATTCTTTAAGTCTCACGCAATTTCTAAATTAAGATATAAAATTTGTATTCTAACAAAAATTTTGTATTTTATATTATCTGTTATCTAAAACATGTAATAGAAGAGAAAAGTAAGAAAAACATTGTTTATAATTGATGATAAGTGCTATCTTTACTTCAAATGAAATTGGTTCAAAATTGTAAACTCTTTCTTGAAGTCTAATGATTTTTATTCAAAATAAATTATTTCTAGTGAAAAACGCTAGGATAACATATAAAATTGTTGAAGTTTTGTACTTATCTTTCTAAACCTAATGATTTTATCAACAATAACAATTTTATATTAAAAACACTAACGTAACATTAAATTAAAATGGTAAGTCTTCTTTGAAACCATTTTTTTTTAAATCACCGATTTTCCTTGAAAAATGTTAACGTACCCGCAAATTCTTCAAAAATTGTAAAAATTCTTTAAGATACATACTGATTTCCTGTCAAAAACGTGAGCTCTCGGCATTTAAAAAAATTGAAAAAACCCTTTTTCAACGAAAGCACTAAAATAACATAACGAAAAAATGGTTCAAAATTGTAAATTATTTTTGAAATTTAATTATTTTTGTTTAAAGTAACTGATTTTTGGTGAAATACGATAACACAACTTTAACTTTTTCCAAAATTCAAACTGTTCTTTGAAATCTATATCGATATACGGTAAAAAGTGATCGTACAACCTAAAACAGTACAGGAAATTTTAATCTTCCTTGAAACATAATTATTTGTTATTAAAAATAACAATTCTGATGTGAAACGACAATATAACCTAGAATTGTTCCAAAGTTGTGAATTTTCTTTCGAATTTAATGATTTATTGATAAAAATTTGTATTTCTGACAAAAAGCACTATCACAATTCGAAATTGTTTAAAGTTGTACATTTTATTATTTTAAACAAAAAACACTGAATTCAAGTCGAATTATTTTTGTTTGAAAGTACCCATTTGAGGTGAAACATGCCAGCATAAACTAAATTGTTGAAAAATTGAGAATATGATTTGAAATCTAATAATTTTTTATTTAAAATAGCAATTTCCGACGAGGTAGGTATTTCTAATTCTTGTATTTTATAAATTTTCAAGTTAAGAAGCAAGTAGAAGTAAGTTAGAAATACCAATTTCTAGGATTGTAAATTTCACTTTCAATTTATAAATTATTGAGAATTGTAAATCTTTCTTGAAATATATGAAACTGTTTAAAAATTGTACATCTAATTCAAACCGTAAAGATTTTTGTTTAAAACTACAAATTCTAGTATATAAAACGCTAACATGAGTTAAAATGATTAAAAATGGTGGATCTTCCATTTCTAATGATTTTTGATTAAAAATACCAAATTCCGGGAAATACTCTAACATTATGGAAAGACTAAACTTGTTCAAAAATATTGTATCCTTCAAATGTAATAATTATTCATAAAAAATACCCATTTTCGGTCAAAAATACACATATAATCTGAAATTGTTCAAAATTGTGAATTTTATTTGAAATCTAATGATTTTTGTTTAAAAGAACCAATTTCGGGAGTAAAATGCTGAATAACATGAATTCAAATTTTTGAAAATAGGTAATCGCTCTGATGTATTTTGTTTAAATATGCTCATTTCCGGTGAAAAGTGCTAACACGAGAAAAAAAAAGGAAGAAAGTTTCTCAATTCACATAAATTTCAAATTGAGATAAAGCAACTTCAAGCAATGAAAGCCAATCAGGTTTCCAACAACAATGATTGCGAGATGTTTAAAAGATTTGAAGATATTTTGATTTTCTCTAAATAAATTTAAAACGTCCAAATAATAAAAATGTACTAAGAATATATTCAGCGAACAAATTGTTTTAAATGATACAGTTCTTAAATATCAATAAAATAATTGTTTTACGTGTGTGCGAGCTCCTGATTGCAGCCTGTATAAAAATGAAGGAAGTGATGTAATATTTCTAATCAGCTTTCTGCAAAAACCGTCATTGTTAATCTTAATTGATAGTAAATATTGTAAAATGACCTTTAACATTATTCATTGAGATGCGTACTTTTTATGCAAACCGATTAGCTCCCAGAGATAATTTCACCCTCGATATTCTCTCCAAACTCGATTTATGATAAGGTCACGTTACGTAAGTTTTTTCATCTTATAATAAAAGAGTACTTTACTATAAAAATGTTACATAAAATTAAAATAATGTTTATTGTCCTAAAATTGTAGTAGCATGAAAACTGCCAGAGGTTTACTTTCTTCGTCTGCGTTCGTATTTTTGTTATCGGGCACATTTCCGTTTACTATTGATCAATCCATTGACTTGTGGGTTGTATTTATTCGTTCCACGTTGCGTGGGTAAGTTTATTGAGTCGACTGTCTCAATGAACCGATCAACTGTAACAGGAATGTAAAGGCATTAGTAGTAGAAAATAAATTTCCTCATTCACTACCAGTTTTCCTTCCTTTATGTTGCTAAAATAAACGAAAAAATATACAATATACATCAAGTTAGGAGGAGACTAAGTGATCCCAAGTTTGGCCTCTTAGCATATTTCCATTCATTAGTCGACCCTCTCTTTACAGAAGAAGTCAGCGACCTGCTGCTGAAGTTCATCCATGTACCAGTGTTGTGTGATCGAAATTGAAATTCTATAGCCTTTTATGGCGCCAGAACCTTATTTTAAATCCACTTTTTTTAGGTTGTTAGCCTCTTTCTTTAAAACATGATGTAGTTATTGGAAATGTTTATATTCTGACGGTCGAAACAGTTCGTGAATCATATTTCCTTTATGTAAATTTTTCAAAAAAAAAACTTAAGAATAACTTCGATTATTGTGGATGGTCTAAGGATTACCTAAGTGGATTAAGTCTCGGATTAAGTCCTCTGTTGAAGCTAGCGTCCCATGAAATACTTCTGTTAGCCTAGGACTAATGCTTCTAAGTGATTGGCTCTGATATTTATGTATCTTTTACTACGATCTAGATTCTGACCTTCACGAAAACGTATATAATCTTATGACTTTTCCTAAAATAGATTTCATTCACGAAGACGAAATAAAAAGGATAAGAAGAAAGATGTATATGAATAGATTTTGATAAACTTTCTTGGAAGTCATATATTATATAACCTTCGAAAAAGATGTAAAGTGCTTTAAGTAATGGGTTCAGAATCACACAGTGTCAATCAAATATCTCTGTATTCTGTTCTACTTTTTATTTTCCAAAATATTCTAATGGAGAGAATATTATAATTGAGTTACACAATGTCATACTACTAGCAAGTTTGACATTAATGTACATAAGTTAGCTTGCGCAGATAATCCTACAACATTCTCCAAAGTTCTCAAACTAAGATTGCTTCATTCAGGGCAATGAGCTGAGAACTATCAACAGTCTGGCAGGATCCTATATTTAGTTTCAGGAAATAACTTTTCTTGCTTTAAGAAGATATTTGATAAGATGAAACTCATTTTTGAAGTTGTTACTATGTTTAAATATGAATCTATCTTTTTATATAAAAGATTTATACA
Source organism: Andricus quercusramuli (assembly GCA_932178445.1). Taxonomy (NCBI): domain Eukaryota; kingdom Metazoa; phylum Arthropoda; class Insecta; order Hymenoptera; family Cynipidae; genus Andricus; species Andricus quercusramuli. The sequence continues at coordinate 173,052 of CAKNXH010001960.1, forward strand.
TTGTGGTAGAACATTGATTTATTATTAGTATCTTTTATATTTAGAACATTAAACAAATTTCTTCTGGATCGTACTTCAGCATATCGCATCGTGTGAAACGTTTTTGAATCATCATGATTTATGATTCTTCGCAATACGAGTTTGGATTCTGCAGGGTTTTGGGAAATGCTGATTCACTTTGGTTCATTCGGATGTTGTTAAATCGATTCCATCATAGTGGTTCGGTTCAAGTCTCATCAAGTAGACTCTATACAGACATATAGTACCATGAAATGTATCAGCACGAAACCCAAGCATTTGAAGGTGCGAAAATCGACCGAATCTGGGCTTTTCTGATCATCATATATTCCTGAAGGGCTAAGAAGGAAATTATATGATTGATAACTTTCAACGATAATATTAAGAATATCACTAGAAACGGGAATATAAAGAAAGAGAAATAGGAAACTGTAATAAACTGATATATTTGGATAAGAAATGATATAAAAGAGGACAGGTATCAAATTTCACATACCGTTCATTCCTAGCTTTCCTGCCTCTGCACTGTAAAAAAAGTATTATTTCCGAGCTAATTTCAGGTGTTATAATAAGACTCAGAAAAAACAATCTGAAGTGGTATTAAAATGAGACCACTGGTGGGAACCAGTCATTTGTTTTACATTGACAATAACAGCATGAAGTTATCCTATTCAAAAACAAGACACGCAAAGAAGAGTTCTCTGTTTTTTACAGTGTTTTTATTCCTATTCCAATTTCTATCCCTTCATGTATTTTTTTCCAGCAAGGCAGTAATAACTTCATAAATGACAAGTCATGTATGAATTGTTTTGTACAATCATTCTGCATATTTGCTGACTAACTCTATTTCCGGATCGGCATCCATTAGCACATCTGTGTTAATGTACATCACCTGAAAACTCCCACTTCCAAATTTATCGTCCTCTCTACATTTCACCTAAAAAATAATGTTTGGTGACTTGGCTTGGACCATTTATTCAGTCCCATTCGGGTCTTTCAGAGATGCTAATTTTATTCGAAATGGGGTATCCCACACTAGAGATACTCATGAATCTTCATGGGTTGTCCTATGCACGAAGCTGTTCTGTAGACTTGTCGAGTGTACCCTGAAACAGGACACGCTGGTCATGATGACATGGTGCATTGGTTACTCCTGCACCACGATCAGAAGAAGAGAGAATAAGGTACTGAATAAGGAGAAAGAGGAAAGCTGACATGACAGTGGCTCAGGTGTAAACGAGTATGAGTTTCATTAAGACTGGTTACGGTATCAACCTGGACATCTATTTTAACGACATTTACTCTCTGTGAAAAGCAGTAGGAGGATTATCACAAAGATCAGCTACAACAGTATTGTCTTGATCATCATTTATCTGTCAAATTAGAAAGGAATAAAGACCAAGGCTGGAAAACATGTTTGTCAGGAAATCCAGTGTCAGAAGGCGCAAAATGGGACATAAATCTGGTCATAAAGTTGCATATTTTATATGATATCAGTAATTTATTCAGTAAAACAATTTGAATTCATTTCTCTTATTATTTTAATGGAAATTGACATCCAGTGTCACAGTGGGACATCTCCATTTTTTAAAATTGTTTGCCTTGCACTTCTTGATCAGGGAAAAGTCAGGGATTTTGCAAAAAAATCTTCATCTAAAATTCCAAGTTCAAAATATTATACGATTGAGATTCTGGTATCTGAATATTAATGGTTAGAGAAAATGATGATTGACTGAAGGTTGAACCAATCTGTTTAAAAAAAGTCATGTTTTTGTTGCTGATTCATCATTTCAGTTGAAAATTCATAATTTTAGTTGAAAATTCATCTTTTTGGTTTAAAGTTTAACTATTTCGTTGGAAATTCTTTTTTGTTTTTGTTTGAATTAACGCTTTAACTGTTAATGTAACTTTCCCATTTTTGTTTGAAAATTTATCTGTTTTCATTTGAAAATTTGTCTTTTTGGTAAAAGACTAATCTTCTCGGCTTGAAATTTCCTCTTTTTGGATAAAAATGCCACTGTTTGGTTGAAAATTAAGTTTTTTGTTGAAAGTTTATGCTTGCTAGTGGAAAATTTAACTATTTTACAGAAAATTCGTCTTTTGGGTTGTAAGTTCAACAGTTTGAATGATTTTTCTTTCTTGAGTGAAAAATGTTTATTGGTTGAAAATTCGTCTTTTTGGTTAAAAAATTCATGATTTTAAATGAAAATTCATCTCTTTCGTTGAAAATTTGACTATTCCATTGCAACTTGATTTTTTGTTGATATTTAATTTTTTTTAAATTCATCTTTTCAGTTTTTGGTTAAAAATGTATCTTTATTAGTTGAAGATTCCACTATTTGTTTGAAAATTCATGTATTTTGTTGAAAATCCATCTTCTTGGTAGAAAATTAATCTTCTGGTTTGAAAATTCGTCTTTTTGGTTCTGATATTCATCTCTTTTGGTAGAAATTTCATCTTTTTGGTCGCAATATTAATATTTTCTTAAAAACTTAACTGTCTTCTAAGAAAATAATCTTTTTGGCATGAAAATGTAACATTTGGTTGAAAATGCAACTGTTTCTGGTTAGAGTTTAATCTTTTTTTTATTAAAAATTCAACCATTTGGTTGAAAATTCAACTAAAGCCATGGAAGTTTTTAAATTAAGTTTTGCGGGCACCCTGATTTAGTAACGAATAAACTCTAAATTTTACTCGAGCATTTACTATCGTTTATTTTATCGGGCTACTACCCATAGCACTGATTAAACCGGAAGTCAAGTACCCGTAACTGGGTTTATGTTTCCCAGCAATATATAATTTTGCCTGCATGGTTGTAATTGGGTTGGTGAACATTGAATAATTACAATAAAATGTGAGCAAAAAAATTGCTTTGCATTGACTAGCAATGGGAAAATTAGAATTTAGTATGCTATAAATTACCAGGAAAAAAAAACTTTGGGGACTTGATACTGGCATAGATAGTACAAAACAGGTGTTTCAAGCTCTAATGCGAAGGACATAGAATTTCACGATGTCTGATCACTGCATTATTAATCGAATGATCGATATTTCGCTCTGAAGCATATACGTCTAGAAGACAATGGTACGCCGCAAAACGATATAATCTGAACTTTTTTTTCTTATATTATCACATGAAAAGTATCATGTAAAAATGTTTGCTACATATTTTCCCACTTTTTTATTTTCATAAACTGTCATCTTAGTTTTTACTTTATAAAGAAATGTTATGGAAGAAAATTGTGTTTTCATTCGAAAATCTTGCGTACTGCTTTTTAACGAATATTTTTAAATTAATAAAAATGAACTTCAGTTTTTATTTAAACTATTCTTCTTCAGTCTATATATGATAAAAATTCCTATTTATTTATCATAGGCTTCACAGTCATCCTTTTTACTTAAAAATTCAACCGCTTTGTTGAAAATTCGTCTTTTTGTCTTGAAAATTTAACAATTTGATTTGAAGCTTTTTATTTTTTTCATTTAAAAATTCATCTCTTTTGTAAAAATTTAATCTTTTTGATAAAAATGTTTATTTTTCAACTTTTTCATTATTATCCTTCAACAAGAAATTTAACTATTCCATTTTTGGTTAAAAATGTATTTTTTTTTTAGTTGAAAATTTAATTATTTGGTTGAAAATACATATATTTTGTCAAAAATTCGACTTTATTGGTAGAAAATGAATCCTATTGGTTGAAAATTTAACTTTTTGAATAAAAATAATTCTATTTTGTTGAAAATTCGTTTTTTTTATCGAAAATAAATTTGTTTCAGTAGAGAATCAATTTTTTTGGCTAAAAAATGCAATTGTTTGGTTGAAAATTAATCTTTTCTTGTTGAGGATTCAACTATTTTAGTGGAAATTTATGTTTTTTGGTTGAAGTTAATTGTTTTTTATTTCAAACTAAAATATTTTTTGGTTGAAATACTAACTTTTGCATTTTCTGTTAAAAATGCATCTTTTTAGGTTGAAAATTAAATGAGTTGGTTGAAAGTTAAACTGCTTTCTTCAAAATTCATTTTCTGTTGTTAAAGATTCATAATATAATTTAGTCGAAAATTCATCTCTGTGGTTGAAAATGAAGCTACTTCAATGAAAATTTGTTTTCTGGTATAAAATTAATTTTTTTACACTGAATATTGAAGTATTTTGTTGAAAATTCAACTGTCTGGTAGAAAATTATCTTTATGTTGAAATTTCAAATGTTTTGTAGAAAATTCATCTTTTTGGCTTCAAATTAAATTAACTATAAAAAATTCATTTCTTTAATGACAATTTACCTATTTCATTTCGCGTCAAAAAATTCATCTTCTTAAGTTTAAAAATTTAATTATTTGGTAGGAAATTATTGAATTTTGTTGAAAATTTAACTATTTCATAGCAGATTCATGTATTTTGTTGAAAAATCGTCCTTTTTCGGTACAAAAATAAATCTTCTCTGTTAAAAATTTGACTATTTGGTTAAAAATGTATATATTTTGTTGAGAATTCGTTTTTTTTATTAGAAAATTGATCTTTTTGGTTGATAATGCAATTAGTTGGTTTACAATCAAACTGTCTTACAGAAAGCTCCTTTTTTTGGTTTGAAAATTTAACATATAATGTATAGATATTTAATGACTGAAAAATGTTTATCAATTGAAAATTCATCTCTTGTTGAAAGATCGGCTTTTGATTTGAAAATTCATCTCGTCGGGTAGAAATTTGATCATTTTTGGTTGAAAATGCAATTTCTTGGTTGCAAATGAATCTTTTTTGTTTGAGGATTCAACTATTTAGTTGAAAATTCGTCTTTTTTGTCCAATGCAACTGTTTTTTATTGAAAATAAAAATCTTCCCTTGGTTCTGGTTCCACTATAATTTATTACATTTCCTTGAGAATTCATCCATTTTTATTGAAAATTCACGTACTTGGTTGAAAGTTGAACTACTTTGTTAATTTATCAGAACGAGTTATATTTAACCCCCCACCCCACCCCCTTCAACCAAATCGTCTTACGTTGCTTTTGTATGGTCCCTAAATAAATTGGGGAAAAAAAATTATTCGGTAAAAAATACATAAGATGGGGGGGGGGGGGGGTAAACGTGGTTCAAAATTTCAGAAAAAAAAAATTAATTTATGCACGGCTAGCCGCTGAATTTAGGATAAATGAGACAAAACCCCAAAGGATTTTGCAGAACATTTGACACTTTTGATCCTCGTTTCCTACGCTTTATCCCATAAATTCGAAAGCGGAATACATTACGCAAGCGTCAGCGGTGACAAGGGTACAAGGCGCAATCACGTTATTCTCAGGGTTGTCAGTTTACGACTTAACACTTTATATCCTGCAACAGTAACGCAAACACTATTTACATTCAGCCATTACTCAAGATCGCCTCGATTGATCTCCAAGTATCGATGGCCGGTCTAGGCTCTATAAAAAGAGGGGCAGATGAGGCGTCGAAGAATATCTCGAGAAAAAAAACAATATCGTAAATCACTGGATAACCGTGAACATTTGAGTGGTAGCTCACTTTCCTCAGGGCAGTGCACTACAATTAGTATGGCTTCTCTAAGTATGATTAGAAGTAGGCTCAAAAGTGATTACAGACACACAAATAGGAAAGAAATAGGAAGAAAATACAAAACGACTTTGGAGGAACAGTGAAACTATTATTTGAACAGATGGAGGAAAGTTAAAGTACAGAGTTTGTCAGCATGAGAAACAGCAAAGGTGGAATGCTATATGATATAGACGGGATAGTAGACGCTTTAAAAGACTCTTTCAAAAAATTTCAGAAATCACTGGATAACCGAGAGCATTTGAGTGGTAGCTCACTTTCCTCAGGGCAGTTCACTACAATTAGTATAGGTTCCCTAAGTGTGATTAGAAATAGGCTCAAAAATGATTACAGACGCAAAAATAGGAAAGTTAAACAACTAGTCAAGGAAGGTGAAGATAAAATCAGAACAGAAGAAGAAAAGAAAATACAAAACGGCTTTGAAGGAACCGTGAAACTATTATTTGAATAGATGGAAGAAAGTTAAAGTACAGAGTTTGTCAGCATAAGAAACGGCAAAGGTGAAATGCTATATGATATAGACGGAATAGTAGACGCTTTAAAAGACTTTTTTGAACAATGTCAGAAATTACTGGATAACTGTGAGCATTTGAGTGGTAGCTCACTTTCCTCAGGGCAGTGCACTACAATTAGTATAAGTTCTCTAAGTGGATTAGAAATGAGCTCAAAAATGATTACAGACGCAAAAATAGGAAAGTTAAACGACCAGTCAAGGAAAGTGAAGATAAAATCAGAACAGAAGAAGAAAAGAAAATACAAAACGGCTTTGAAGGAACCGTAAAACTATTATTAAAACAGATAGAGGAAAGTTAAAGTACAGAGTTTGTCAGCATGAGAAACGGCAAAGGTGACATGCTATATGATATATACGGGATAGTAGACACTTTAAAAGACTCTTTTAAACAATATCAGAAATCACTGGATAACCGAGAGCATTTGAGTGGTAGCTCACTTTCCTCAGGGCAGTGCACTACAATTAGTATGGGTTCTCTAAGTGTGATTGCAATTAGAGAGTGTGTGTACTATCTACATGAGAGTGTAAGTTTACGAAGCGGCATTGCATTCCACGGTAGAGCGTAAAATTACTTCGACCGTGGTAATTAGAGAGAGAAAGAGAGAGGAATGTCTAAGACTCTAAGAGTCTAAGGAAACGAGTAGAAGATGGGAGGTATTACTGGTCGATTGCCACTGGGAATTCGTCCTTGCAAGGTTTCGCTGAGTTGAAACACTTTCCAATCAAACGTATCTTCTAGCTTCTGATCTTATTAAATCCAATCTAATTTGAAATTGCATTCTCTTATTGTTAAAGAGGCATGATTATGTTGCAAAAAACTTAACAGGAAGCATTCTCAAGGTGACATTACTCTGTAAACATTAAAATAGTTTATAGAATCTATTTTGTATTATAATCCCTTCTTTTTTGATGAAGATCCTTCGAGATTTATGGTTCAATCTTTAATCAGCGCCTGATTTCATTCGACCTTCTCTCTAAATCTGAATTAGTAAAAATTCGACTAATTGAATCAATGCTATGGTGTTTAACTGATTAATCTTTTTTTTTTATTAATTCATTGAAATAGTTAAATACATTGTAACAGTCTCACTTAAACTGTATTGATAGCACTCTTCACAGATCAAAATGGTCTGAAAACGGGGGAATGAAGTGATTTTCTAGGAAAATAAATTCTTTTCAATAAAATAAATATGGTATGGGTACTTTATTACCTGAATAAAATTACACTCTAAATTCCTAAGATTTTAGGTAAAAATATTGCATTTTCAAGAAAAGATATGAATTTTTAACCAAATAATTGAATTCACAAATAAAAAGATGAATTTTCAACTTAAATTATGAATCTTCAACTAAAGAGTTGAATTTTCAACTAAAAAATATGACTTTTTAACCAAATGCTGGAATATTCATCTAAAAAACATTAATTTTCAACTAAAAAGTTAATTTTTAATCAAAAAGTTTAATTTCAAACTAAAAAGGATGACCTTTTCCACAAAATTTTTAAATTTCAAAGCCAAAACGAATTTTATTCTGAATACATGAACTTTAAACTAAAAAATATCAATATTCAACCATAGCTGGAATGCAGTTATATTTTCAGTTAAATAAGTTAGTTTTAAATTTAAAAAAAACGAATTCTCAGCAAAGTAGATTTTCCACCAAATAGTTGAATTTTCAACTAAAATGATCAATTCTTAATCAAATAGTGTTATTTTTACATAAAAACTATGAATGTTCAACAAAAAATTGAATAGTTGAATTAACAGTTAACAAAAGAATTTTCAATCAAAACAAAATTAATTTTTAATAAAATGATTATGTTTTCAATCAAACTGAAAAGTTTTTTAATGAAATTATCAACTTACAACTAAAATAGATTGATTTTAATCCACTAAGATGAATTTTCAACCAGAAAGATTAATTTTCTACCATAAAGTATGAATTTTTCAACTAAAAACGTCAATTTTCAACATAAAATGAAAGATTTGAATTGTGTGTTGAAAAACTTAATTTTTAAACAGACAAATGACGAATATTCAATAAAACGGTTGAATCGTCAACCAAAGCAGATTAATTTTCAAACAAACAGTTGTATTTTGAACCAAAACAGATTAATTTTCAACAAGTTAAGAAAGTTTTTAAATATGAAAGATTTTTCAGTCAAAAAAGAAAAAAATGTCAAACAATTTGTGGAATTTTTTACCCCAAAAGACGAATTTTCTACAAAACAGTTTAACTTCCAAAAAGAAAATTTGAATTTTTAATAAAAATGTTCATTTTTAATTAAATAGATGAATTTTAATCCCAAAAAGAAGCATTTGCAACCAAAAAGAAACCAGGGAATTTTTGTCATGAACTGGAAAATTCCGCAAAATAATTTTAATTCTGATCTATATAAAACTGTAATTTAAAAAAGCAATAATCCTTGTTCCATGTTAGAATTCATCAGATTTTAAAAAACCTCATGCCAAATCAGAATTTTTTGAATTAAAATTATTTTTGCAAATAAAAATTTGCCCGAATTTGAAACTTCCTTGTTCCAAATTTTAGAAAAAGGGAGTTACTATATTTCAGAATTATACTGGAAGATGTTAAAAATAAATATAAATTCCGCTTTGGAACATAGAATTTTTGGAAATAATTTTAATTGAGACTTGGAACAGGGAATTTCCGTAAAGAATTATAATTTAGACTTTGTTACATGCAATTTTTAAAAAGATTTATAATTCTGAATTGGAACAGGGCATAAGTAAAAGATTCATGATTCTAAGCGGGGGCAGGGAATGAATTAAAGAAAAAAAAACATGTGAAGAATTATAATTACCCTGACGTGGAACAAGGAATTTTCGAAAAAAATTATTATTTCAAGTTGCGAAATGGAGTTTCAGTAAGGATGTATAATTTTGAATTTAGGACAAGGAGTTTCCGTGAATAATTGTAATTTTTACTGAAGGACACAAAATTTTAGTAAAGAATTATAATTTTTAGTTTGGAAAAGAGAATTTCAGTAAAGAAATATAATTTCCGCAAAAAGTTATAATTTTGACTTTAGGACAAAAATTTTTCTGAAAGAATTAGAATTCTAAGGTAGAATTGGGAACTTACGTAAAAAAGTATTATTTTCATTTTAGATTTTGAACAGGAGTATTCGTGAGGACTATGATAATTTTTGCTTTAGGACAGAGTGTTTCCTTAAAGAATTATAATTTCACTTAGACGGGAATTTTGGAAGAGAATTATAATTCTTTTACGAAATTCTCTGTTCCAAATCAGAATTGTAATTCTTATGATCCGAAAATTATGTGATGTTCCAACTGAGAATTATAATTTGATTTCCAATATTCTCGGTTCCAAATCAGAAACCTTTTGTCTTTCAAAGTTTTTAGAATCTCTTGGAATCTTTAAAAAAAAATTTGAAACGGGGTAAAATCTACAATCGTCCTGGGAAAAACCGGGAAATGACCAGGAATTAAAAATCATTCGTCGGGTAGACACTTTGGTAGGTACAAGAAGTTTCGCTTTCGTTCAGAAGGAAGGAAAATAAAGTAATACAAAATGAAGATTCCAAATTCAAAGGTTCAATTTATCTCTCATCGCAAACTTATATCGTCTCATATCTCATATCTCATCTCATAGATATATCAGACGGTTCGATTGGGCACTTAAGAAAATCAAGAAAAAAGGGGAATTTACTTTTTACTGGAATCGTTATCAGATGAAACTCATCCAAGGATTCAAGGATTGATTTTCAAACAATGTTCTCAATCTAAATAAAAACTCTTGTGGGCAACCGGTAGCTAAATCATGAAATTGTTTGAAAAAATTGGAAAGAAAACTTATATTTTTCTTTTGAAGAAAAACGGTGTATTGTTTATTTAAACATAAAATGAACAATTGCATGCTTCTTAGGAACCTATGGAGAGGGATTGTGAATCTCCAGATAAGACGATTTCCATTTTTCATTTCTTCGACTTTATTCGCGACCGAAGCGTAAAATCGGTTGGACGTGCCTGGAGAACCAGGAAGAAAGAAAAGGATCTCTGAGGACGTAAACTTCACGGTTCATAAAACAATGGCCTCTATCTGATGAATTCATAAAAAGGATTGTCCACCTACTTTGCAATTTGGGCAGGAGAAATCCGCACGTTTTTATCGTTCACATTTTCCGTGAATACATCCAGTGTTTATAGTAATTGATAAACGAAAAATGCATATCTGAAAAAAATTCAAGGACTGAAAGTAGTCTTATTACTTTTTTTATTCAAGCTATGTTGTCCATTTCTATTCGACTTTATAACTTTTAACCATTTTTGTGGAACGTTATTCCGTTTTATATGATTTTTCCCATCTTTTTTAAAGAAGACTATATACACTTTTTTTATTATATTCGTAATCGAAAGAGTTTTATCAGCTTGTATAAAAGAAATGGATGTTATTCTAAAAAAATGTTTATAAAAATAATCAATAACATTTATGATTGAAATACCTGCAACATTCAGTCTTGAATTGTTTCAGTACTCGGATCGGGCGACTTTTTCAACTTTTTTCGACTTTTTGAAGAAAAATGCAACTAATCGATTTTTTTCCATTTTTCTCAGAAGTTCGCTATACTTCAATTCAATTTTAATGACAATGAAACTTTTAAAATTGAAATTAAAAACAATAAACAATTGCACCATTTTAGTTCAGAACATTGAAAATTGAATCATTTCTCATTCAAGCTTTATACTTCATGTTAAAAAAATTTTAATTAATAGCATTTGTAATTCAATAATTTCTAATTTCATGCATTCGGTTGAAAATTTGATTCTTTTGTTGAAAATTCATCTTTCTTGGTCAATAAATTTAACTGTTCTATTTATCATTCGCCTTTTTGCATAAAAAATTGGTGCTTTTGGATTTAAAATACATTTTTTTGATGAAAATGTTACTCTCTTCTAAAAAAATCGTCTTTTTGCCATTAAAATCGAACCATTTGGTTAGAACTTGTAATAAATTGTTGAAAAATCGTCCCTTTCGATTAAAAGTCCATATATTTGGTTGTAAGTGCAACTTTTTGGTTAATTTTTTTCTTAATTAAACAATTTTGTTAAAAATTCATATTGACAATTAGACCCTTGGTTGAAAATTCCATTATGTTGTTAAAAACACATTTTTTTTGTAAAAAATTCGACTGTTGAACAAAATGACTCTGTATGAACCGTGAAACTATTATTTAAACAGATAGAGAAAACTAAAAGTACAGAGTTTGTCAGCATGAGAAACAGCAAAGGTGAAATGTTATATGATATAGACGGGGGAGTAGACGCTTTAAAAGACTCTTTTAAACAATATCAGAAATCACTAGATAACCGTGAGAGTTTCAGTGGTAGCTCACTTTCCTGAGGGCAGTGCACTAAAATTAGTGTAGTTTCTCTAAGTGTGATTAGAAATAGGCTCAAAAATGGTTACAGACGCAAAAATAGGAAAGTTGAACGAATAGTCAAGGAAAGTGAAGATAAAACCAGAACAGAAGAAGAAAAGAAAATACAAAAAGTAATACTATTATTTAAACAGATGGAGGAAAGTAAAAGTACAGAGTTTGGGAACATGAGAAACAGCAATGGTGAAATGCCATATGATACAGACGGGATAGTAGACGCTTTAAGAGAATCTTCTAAACATTATCGGACTGATTATCCAGACTGATAATTCAACTGTCCTCTAATTAAATCGTCTTTTTGGTTTCAAAATTCAACCATTTTTTTTTTGAAATGCAACCGTTTTTAATTGAAGTATAATCTCTTTTTAATTCTTTGAAAATTAGATCATTGGTTGAAAATTCCATTATGTTGTTCAAAACACATCTTTTTTGGTAAAAAATTCGACTGTTTTGTTGAACATTTATCCTTTTGGATAGAAAATTTGACCTTATCAACTGTTTGATTGGAAACTCATCTTTCTTTGTTGAAAATCATCTTTTTGATGGAAATTTAACTTTTTAGGTTGATAATTCAACTGTTTTTTTTTAAATTCGTCTTTTTGGCTTGAAAATTCGACTATTTAGTCAAAGTTTAATCTGTTTTGTTTGAAAATTCGTCTCTTTTGCTTGACAGTTCGCAACTATCTGGTTTTAAATGCAACTGTTTGGTTAAATTTTTTTAAAATAAAACTATTGGATTGAAAATTAATGTTTTGGGCTCAAAAGGCAACTTTTTTGATTTGAAACCATTCCACTTTTTAACTTGGAAACTCAACTCTTTTGTGAAAATTCGTTTTCGAATTGAAAATTTGTCTCTTTCGCTTAAAAATTCAACTAATTTGTCTGTCAATTGAATGCAATATTTTGCATGTATTACATTTATTTAAAAGAATTTATTCTCCTATTTTCTTAAAAATCGCCCTATTTTCTCTGCTCTGTTTCGACAGCATTTTGGGCTGCAAAATCTGAATTATTAAAAAATGAATCATTTCATATTCAAATTATCCATCGTCAAATTTAAAGACATAGATTATTGAGTAATTTCCAGTTTAAAATGTTCAAAATGAATGTTTCTGATGTTTCAAATCAATGTAAATTACAAAATTCTCACATTTGAAAATAATCCAAGTTGACAACTTTAATAGTCTGGAAAGAAATATTTTAAACCCAGATTCAGAATCGTTCAAGCTGAATGACTATTGTTAAAAAATTGTTTTAACTTTGAAGTTTATTTTGATTCTCCAAAGAATATTTAAAAATCAATAAAAATTGTGTACTCTATATTTCTAAACAAATAAAGTTTTGATACTGCTTTTTCCGAAATTCCACGCGACTTTTTTTGTAATTTCGTGCGACTTTTTAAAAGGTTTTTAGTCGATCCGAGCCCTGTTGTTTGGAATATAATTATTTAGGTAATTAGATATAGTTTTAAATGTTATTAACAAAAAATCTGCCCTCATCGCGGGCACATTCTCATCACATTTCTCTAGATTTTTGCATTTCGTTTTCGACTTAGATGAAAAGAAAAAGTTAAATTGCAAACATTATAAAATTATCGAACCCTCTACATACGAAGAGATTATTAAATTTGTTAAAGAGGATATCTAATTTACTTAAGGTTCTAAAGGAACATTTTCCCTTTTTGACTTTTTTCACATCGTGCGTTGTTTAGCTTAAAATCGTAATTTTCTTTTTTTTTTTTAATTTTGTAAATGCTACAAATCCGGTAATTTTTCTTCTATCAAAAAAAGTGATCAGAATATTTTGTTCGCCTGTCTGAGTACTATTAATCCAATAGGTTAATTCTTTTGAAAGTTATCGTGCTAACAAACTAAAAATATACAGACAGACAAACATGTAGACAAACAGACAGACAAACAGACAGACAAACAAACAGATTGACAGACAGACAGAAAGACAAACAGACATACAGACAGCAGACAAGCAGACAAACAGACAGACATACAGACAGACATTTTGTAAAAACCTGTTTTTTAGGTTCAGGGGGTCTCAAAACGTGGACATTTGACAAAAACGGGGAGGGGGGTCAAATTTTAGACAAATCTAATACCTTTTCATTAGAGGATGAGAATGTAAGAAGAAGAGCTGAAAAAGTAACTGTATTTCATTACAGCACTTTAAGAGAGAAAACATTTGTCTTTACAATTGTGTTTCCAAAGAATTGCAATCCTGGCTATTTTATGTGTTCAGAAAAGACCGTATTTTGCATTTTGCTTGGTCCGGCGAAGGCCACGAGTCGTCCTGTCGCCAACTTTCATACGGCAATAAATCACTGTGGAGTACTTTGCGCGTAACTCAATCTCACGAACGTACCGCCCGCACTTCTTGAAGTCAATTCCATTCTCCGCCACAAGCAAAACTACAACTACCTGGTACTGTCGTAACGGTTTAAGATTTTTACGATAGAACGCAATCTAATTTATAGCCACACTGCGTATCAAATATGTTCCCAAATCTGCTAGGAATCATGTAAAATGGTCCATAAAATGTCTGAGGGAAGTAAAAAGAGCATCTACAGTTTCGCACGATAGCTATCATAGTTTTACCTATTTTCTTAAAGAATTCTTATTTTTTTCCCTTCTTTCAAGAAACTCTCTGGTGGGAAATAAAAAAAAAAAGTACGGAGGGATCGACCACTCCGATATTTCTGGTACACTCACGAAATATTCCCATATATTCTTTCAATATTCCCAGATATTCTTGATATTCCTTATATTCTCAAATATTTCTTCATATTCCGAAGTATTCCGAAGTATTCCTTAATATTCAAAAATTTTCTGAAATATTATATTCCCCAATTCCTTCCCATTCCTACAATTGTATTCTTATCACTTTTTGCCTGGTGTCTTTGCCCAGTGATCCCAACTATGGCATGTAGAGTAGGGGGAACAAAATTTTTGTTTCGCGAATTTTTATGCATATCGCCAGGAAATTTTTTCGAATCCACACATAAATTCATTTTTTTCAATATTTAGAGGTGGTGCAAGCCTCATTAAGTTTAACAGGCGTATTTCCCATAAGAAAAAAAAACGTTTTTGTAAATTTTATTTAGAATCGTCAATATTAGCTGCTTCGATTTGAAACTCAACATTTATCTTCTCAATCATCCATATAATATGAATAAAATATTATTTTATAAATATCACCCCCGTGAGTATGTTTTACAGGGTCTCAAAGAAACCCCATAAGTGAAAAAATGGGTTTTGCGAGTTTTTGGCGCTAATTATGATTTTTTGTGGTTTTTTAAATGCAAATTGTGTCTAATACATAAAATACTACTTTATATTGATAGTTAGATATTGACGTAAAGCGTTTGAACAATTTATTATTGTTTTTAGCAATTTGCTCTTAGAATAGAGTTAGAAAGTCGCGTTTTTTCAAAAAATGTCCACTCTTCCTTCAATATTCAATTGCAGTTTTTTTTATTTTACAATTTTTGTCCAATTTTCAATTAGAGCGATGTAAATAATTAATTTTAGTTGGTAAAATCAATTTTGTTTTTTTTTCTGAAATGTTTAAGTTTTTACTTTTTACCACTTGTTACGTATTCAAGTAATAGATAATTCAAGTTAGAAGAAACAGTTTTTTAAACAATATGTTATTGTTTATAATCATCTCACCTTAGATAAGTGCTAGCAATTTGTGGTTTTTTTCTGAACTTTTGAACTTTTTGTCCACTTTTCACTTAGTGAGGTAATGATTAATGCAAGTTAACAAACATCCTTATCACAACTTATAAAATTTGAAATTCAAGGTGAGAACTAGAATAATAATGCGTATATTTATTAAATAATATCTTATTTTCCAGAAAAGACGAATTTTCAACAAAATACATAAATTTGTAACCAAATAGTTGAATTTGCAACCATAAAGATTTATTTTATATTGAAAAGACGAATTTTCCAAAAAATCCCATACATTTTCAACTAAATAGTTTGAACAATGAATGTGATGTTAGTCCAAATCTTATTAGAATAATTTTTAGTTTATATTTGTTTCGTTTTAAAAATTTTCATCTAAATAATTGCATTTTTATACTAAAAAGATCAATTTTAACCAAAAATGTAATGGTTAAATTTTCATTTCAGAGAATTATTTTTGAATTGAAAAAAATGAATTCTCTAGAATACAATGGAATTTTCATTTAAAACAAATTACTTTTTAATTTGAAACTACGAATTTCCAACGAAATTTATGAATCTTAAAGAAAAAAAATGTTTAAGAAAGCAGTTCAAGTTTCAACCAAGGAGTTGAATTTTCAACCTGAAAAGATGAATTTTCAATGAAACACGTAATAGTTGAAACTTCTTGAAACAAGTTTTAATTTAAAATAAACAACAGTTGGATTTTAAGAAACAAAATCTAATTTTCAAAAAAATACCAAATTGTTGAATTTTCAAGCCAAAATGGTGAATTTTCTACAAAATATTCTACAAAGAATTTATAGTTAAATTCTCAGTTAAAAAAATGAATTTTTAACCAAAAAAATTTATTTTCTATAAAAAAGACGAATTTTCAACAAAATACATATGTACCCAAATAGTGCAATTTTCTACTGAATTGTTGAATTTTTAAGCCAAAAATGCAAATTTCCTACAAAACAATTGAATTTTTAACAAAAAAAATTGATTTTCAATCGAAAACAAATCAATCTTGAACAAAATTGTTAAATTCTTTACAAAATTCAGTTTGAAGATAATTTTTTGTTTGAAAAGTCTGCTAATATATTTTTGGTTTTGAATTCATCTTTTATAGTTAGAAATTCTAATTCTTGGTTAAAAATAAAGGTACTATGCTAAAAATTCATTATTTTGATTGAAGATTCATCTCTGGTTGAAAATTGATCTATTTTTATGAATATTCGTATCTCTTTTGATTATGAATTAATTTTTTTTTAATTGAACTATTCCATTTTTTGGTTCAAAATTCATCTTTTTAGTTAAAAATTCAATTATTTGATGGAAAATTGATGTTCTTTTTTTGAAGAATCATCCTTTTTGGTTGAAAATTCAACTATTTGGTTGAAAATTAATCCGTTTTGGTCTAGGATTCAACTATTTTGTTGTACATTTGTCTTTCTTTGTTGAATTCAACTCTCCTTGATTTTAAATTAAAATCTTTTTTGGTTGAAGATTCGTCATTTTAATTGAATATTCAACTGTTTTGTAGAAAAGTCGTACTTTTTACTTGAAAATTCAATGATTTGATAGGAAATTCAACTATTTGATGGAAAGTGGAACTACTATATTAAAATTTTATATTTTCATTTAAAATTCTACTATGTTGTAAAAATGTAACTATTTGGTTAAAATTAAACTTCGTTTTTGAAATGTTAACTTTTGCAGACAATTCGTATTTTTGGCTGCTAAATGCACATTTTTGTCGGCAATTCATTTTGTTGTTAAAAAATGTGTCTTTCTTGGTAAAAAATTAATCCTCTTCGTGCAAAATTCATCTTTTTGTTGAAAATTTAACTGTTTGATTAAAAATTCATCTTTTTTGGTTGAAAATTCAACTATTTGGTTAAAAGTTGAATTACTTCCTTAAAAATTCTTTTCTTTTTTAAGATTCACCTCTTTGGTTGCAAATTTAACTAGTTTGTTGTGAATGTATGTATTTTGTTTGAAATTCGTGTTTTGGTAGACAACTTATCTTCTTTCTTTGGTTGAATATTCAACTATTTCGTCAAAGTAATCTTTTTTGGTCTTTTTGTTTTAGAGTTCAAATATTTGTTTGTTAAGGTAACAATTTCGTTGAAAATTATTATTTTTTTGTGAAAATTTGTCTTTTTGGGTTAAAAATTCATCTTTTTTATTTGAAAATTCAATATTTTTAGTTTTGAGATAATCGTGAGCAGAATTTAAAATACGCTGTATGCTTGGTTAATTTCATTTCAAGTGAGCTTAGATAATCGCCGATAACCTACTTCAATTTCTTCTTTGTAAAGGTGTAATTATCCACTGTTTATGGATTGTGAGAGATTAAGACATTGAGGGACTGAAGAAATAAGATGCAGATAGTTACAAAAGTTCAGTTTTTTCTCGCTATTAATTGAAAGTTGTAGACTTATAATCTAGACACAGAAAGAATATTTAGTGTCAAGAGGTTAATAGATAAATTCCTTTTTAATTTTTAGAACAGTGTAACTATTAGTAATTCTTTTGCTCATTCGTTTGTTCAAGAAATAAATTGCTTCACATTTGAATGCTCGAAGTAAGATAGAAAAATTAATTTCTTCTTGGATAAAAATGGCCCAAACATGATGTCCTATTTTATTCAAAAATAAAGATAATAAAACCAAGAGAAACTTTTACCAGAAGAAAACCGGGATAAAGCCTGGAAAAAAATATTAAACCGGGAGATGTCCGGTATTTCAACATTCGCGCTTTTTGAAAGTTTTGAGTAAAAATTATTTATTTTTTTTTACAGAAATCACATTTTTTAGTTGAAAAAATCTATCCACTTTTTTTAAATGTCACTTAATACTACATTATAATGATACTTATCAATAACATATTTTAATTCTTTAGAATTTCTATAATTTTTATTTAAAATTATGGTTTTGAATGCACAATTCTCAAAGTTTAATCTTTCAGTCCTTGAAACTAAAGTTGTTTCTTAAATTAGTTTTTAGATTAATTTTTGTAGATTTGGAATATAAAATTTCACGATATTTTAGTTTCAAAGTCAAATATTCAAAATGTCAGGACAATTTAGCAATTGAATATTTCAAAATTTTATATTAAAGGCCTTGATAGTCAGCTTTGACTTTAATAATTTTAGATCTAAATGTTAAGAAATTTTGAATTGAAAAGCTTTAAAAAAGATTTCAAAAATTGGTATCATATTACAGAAATCTTGTTTTGCATTATTTTTTAAATTTTTAATCTAATATTTTATAATTGTTCGATTTTCAGTTGAAGATTTAAACAAATAAATAATTTCAAACTGAAAAATACTTGATTAGAAAATTTCAAGAATGTATAATAATTCTAAAGGAAGATTCAAAATTAGAAAATTAAAAATTGGGTTTAAAATAAAACAAGACAAAAATTAAACTTTCTGAAATTGATACATCAGTGATGAATAATTTCGGTAATTTTGAATGGTTGCAATTTCAGAGTTCTGAATTTTCATGTTGAACGCTACATTTTTTATTTTTCCCTTTCATAATGTTTTAATTTACAATTAAAATTGAATTGTTTGAATTTTGGAAAGTATAATTAGAAATTTGAAAGTTATTAATTTTCTAAAGATTCAAATTTACATCAAAGAATTGAAATTTGAAAGGGCTTGAGTATAAAAAAGTGGTTATATCACAATTTTTTGTCATTAAAATTTTTTTCAGAGTAGACATTTTTTCATTTTTAGTGTTTCCCATCTAAAATTAGTATTTATTTTTAACGTTTTTTTTTAATTTTTCAATTCATTTTTTGATTGGAGAAAAATTGGTCTTATCAGCTTGAATATTAAATTATAATTTTGTTATGCAATCAAAATTTTTAATTCTAGAATTTCAGAAGCTTTGACTTTGAAAGGTTTAATTTAGTTTTAAATTTCAAATTGTCAAATTTTAATTGCTTTAAACTTAAAATGAGTAAAATTCAAAAGTTTTTAATTTTTCTAATTTTGAACGCTTTTAAATATAAATAATACAATTTTAATTGTTTCGAATTTTAAATGATCTTATTTCCAAAATTCGAATCTTGAAATATTCATTTTTTAGCGTTTTAACATTGTCCTTTTTTAGATATTTCAAGAAATAATTCAATTTCCTGATTTTTCAATTTAACAAAAATACATACATAAACAAATTGAGACTTCATAAAAAATGTTCTCTATATGGCCAAAATAGATATCCATTTTTAGATATTATTTTCAAAATGGAAACAAATTTTATAATTTTTATGCAACTATCCTACTGACGCACTTTGCTGGACATAATGCAATTAAATCGTGTTTTAAAGCTGCTAAACTAATAACTTTGGAATTCAAGTTTTTAAAATATAAGCAAGTTTCAAAAGTAGACTGTAGTCTAAGAAATAAGTGTTACAAGAATAAGTGTTACGAGGATAACTATACTTATTCCTATAACACTTTTTTAGCAAAAAAATCAATCTTTATTATTTAAAGCTTAATTTTTGTATTGAATTTCTCACATGGGTACAATAATAATAAATAATAAGATAATAAAAATAGTTTTTGTATGTGAAGACTATTTTGCATCGTTTTTTAGTTTTTAATAATTTGTTATTCTAAAATATGACATGCAATTCGCATACTAATTAAATTATTTTCAATGATTCGTTCATTTTCACATCAATAAATAAATTTAATTATGGTATGCAGATGCATCTCGTTAGTTTGATGAATTTTAAAAAACCAATTTGATCAATTGAATTGCATCACCTCCATAAAACTCTACTCAGTTTTAACTGGAGTGGCTTTCGAAAAATTAGACTCAATCCTTTGATTTATTTTTGTAAAATTCGACTTATGACTCCCGGGCTAAGTTGATTCGAAAATTTTTGAATTAATTCTCAGCTGAGTTGAATCCGATTATAGATGCTTTAATTAGACACATCAAAATACTTTTTTGTTTATCCTTTTTCTTATTATCATTCCACCTTTCGCTTTTCTATTGTAGAATATTGCTATATCCATGTTGAAAATTTTTTTCCAAAATTTAAAGATTTTATTCAAAATGCCTAAAAAAATATTTCACCTTTTTTTAGTTCAAAAGAATCTCTTATTCATTTCATTGAATAAAATTGGCTCAGCTGTAAGTAGGAATTCATGTTTTTGTCATTTGAATCATAAATGATAGTTTACATACTTTGCTGCCACTTTTCATCAGATTTAATTACATCTTCTAATTTTTATTTAAATTTA
Organism: Andricus quercusramuli; assembly: GCA_932178445.1. Lineage (NCBI taxonomy): Eukaryota > Metazoa > Arthropoda > Insecta > Hymenoptera > Cynipidae > Andricus > Andricus quercusramuli. The sequence goes on from CAKNXH010001960.1 coordinate 193,527, forward strand.
ATTTTTATTTCAAGATCATTCCAAATTCAAGAGTAACAGTGATCCACTCTTCTAAATCGTTTTTAAGAGACTTATATAAAAAAGATTCTTTCAGGGAATAATCAAGACAAGCAGAAATTATCATAATTGATGGAAATAATCACCTGGTTAAAGTTCAAGCGCCATAGAGGCAAATTTATATATGTATACTCAATATAGTGCATTGCTATGTATGTACATAACAATAAAAAAATGTGGATCCGCAATTTGGCATACATGTGGGTGATTAATATTTCAGAAGAGTGCGTCAGTCTCTTCTTGTCTCGTATCTCCTCGTCTCTCCTTGACTCTTCTCTCTGGCAACCTGTTTTTTCCATATTTGAGTTTCATCTCATAAGAGAGAGTCGTGACATCATGCACTTACGCGAAGTTGTCCCGACTGTATTACTTTTGTTTCATGACATTTCCTACACCTCGTATAACACTGAACAACTCGCTTATTCGCAGAAAAAGCTGTCGTATTTACATTAAAACAGGTACTTGGAAGCGGTACCTGGATTGTACAAAAGTGTATGAATGCACGGTAGGCGTTTTTAGCATGGCACGAGTCTTCAGAGGAATTCTGGTATAAATAGTTGTGAAATATAAAAAGTTGACAAATGGGTTGAGTTTTACAAAATAGAATCCTCTAAGAACATGCACTGAAATGAAATACTAGGCTAAATAGGTATATAAAATGAAAGTTATTCCACCGAAAAAATCTGCTGATCGGTTTAGTATTTTCGGGGCCAGATCGGGATAATTCCATGACCCTGACCCGAGCCAGACCGGTTCAAGTATAGCACCGCCACCTACAATCGGCGCAAAAATTATAGGCATCTGCTTTTGAAGCTAAACAACTCAGTAAAAAAAATGCTAGAGTAATAAGTAAATACTCATTTGAAAGCTGAAAGTGTTCCACGTAAATAAGCTCAACATCTTGGTATTGGAGAAACATATACATACCTTGGAATACCGCAAACGGAAACCCAAAATGTGCGTGTGTTAAAAACGGTCGTTGGAAAAAGGTATCGCCAAATTCTCAGAAAAATTTGGGCTTCCGGAACGTCGATGAGTGTGCTTTGCAGACTGAAAAATGTAAAAAAAGTAAGGAATTGTTGGCTCGCCTAACTCCTGGTATACACACTGGGTTACGCTAATCCGGTGCGATTTTGCATGATCTGTTATTACCAGCTTCAGTGTCTCGAAAACTGCCAAAAGACGCACTTCGAAACTTTCTCTTTGGGTATTTTTCACCCAGTGTGTATATGGTGCTACAAAATCCAGAAAAACAGAAAAATCTAAATTTAAGTAAATGTTATTTTATTTGTATATTTGTCGTGTTTATAGCTTATGTTGAAAGCAAAAAGTCTAATTCGTGTGCCTGAGTGTATTGTGTGTGTGTGTGTGTGTGTGTATGCGTACGTGACGATCATGTCTCCCAGCGTACATTTTGCATCTGCTGACTGATTTACACTCATGTGCGTCTTACCACGCTATGATATTCTTTAATTCAAAATATCGATAGAAATTATTTATTTTTTGCAGCTACATCATCAAAATGCTAAAGCGTGCGAAAATTCGCTGTGTTTATAAATGCTTGAAATGCAAAAGATCTATACATATGTGTAAGGAGTACACTACAAACATTTGTGATCAATTATCTTCATGTTTTCACTCATATTTTGATTCTGAATAAAAAATTACGCCGAAAAATTCTAATATTTTATATTTAATTCTATCCCCAAAACCGAAAAATTGGGATTTGTTTGAACTTCTGCGTTTTTTCGAAAACTTTATCCATTTTATAACAATATATGCGTTATCTCAGAAGATAATCATGAACGATGAGGTATGTTTATGGTTCAAATCATTAATTTTTGCCAAGAAATGGAGTATTATGGTAGCATGACTTATCCGCGCGGAACCCGAAATTTGCCTACATTCGAATCACTAAACAAATATGTTTTTTATAACATATGGAAAACTGAAAACACAGTTTTAAAAAAATCTTGAACTTTCCATTCATCGGTATTTGAGCCTATTTATCTTGATCTTCATGTAAACAACAGCCTTTCAGAAGGAACGTGATTTTTCCACAAAAATTTTTAAGATGTCTTTGTTTATTTAAAAATATGTATATGTTTTTCTATATTTACCACTTTCAAACCCCTACTGTTCTATTCTTGAGGATCTTCTCTATGGAAACCGAGAAAAAGAAGCAAAATTGTTCAATTAGGAACGAAGATATGAGCTGTTGAAGTTTGCTGGGTGAACCTAACCCAGTGTGTATACCTCGTTATAAAACTATAGTGTGTATACCAAGGGTTAAGAAGAGTCAAGTTTAGAGCATTATTTCTCATACAATAGGCAATGGGAAAAATTTGAAAAAATTCACGAATATTAGGAAATCATTTTTGAACAAATTGCAGTTGACAAATTTGAGAAATAATGAAAATTGTTGCTTGAAATTACAAAAATTTACAACAATACTATCTTCAGTTCTAATGAGGATATTGAAGCGATTCAAATTCCAAACTGCAAGGCATAAGCTCTGTAATTATTTACAATCTCCCGGAAGGATGTTTTCTTTTTGGTGGAAATTGCAATATTTTCTGACATTTTTTTGTTTTGTTGAAATGTAAGTTCAAGAAATGTAAGCTTCTTCGACATAATCTCAAAATTGTATTTCGTTCTGATTTTAATTTTACCGACGATTTTAAAGCTAAATTTACAGTTGAATTTATTATTTGTAAAGAAAAATGGCCATAGTTAAGTCATTCTTATCTTGTAGTTTCAGTTTTATAACAATAATTCAGATATTTTCTATTAATTGAATAGTTATTTTGATGACTTCAGAAATTTGAAGCGCAGTAACATTTTTCTTAATTGAAAAGTTGCCTGTTCTAACGCAGACTTTTAATTTTTGTATCGAAAATTTTCGATTCTAGCTTAATATTTATGAAAATTTGAATATTTCCTGTTAACTGAGAATTGGTTGAAATTTACAAATTCTGTTTCAACACAGAATTAAAATTCTTTTGAAAAATTCCCTCTTACAGTCCAGAATTTCAATTCTTTTTGAAAATGTATAATTAGATCTCTAAATTGGTTGAAATTTGAATACTGCCTGTTCCAACTCAGAATTTATTCAAATTTGAAAATTCCATTCAACTCAGAATTGGAATTTTTTTTAAAAATGCCCTGTTCTAGTCCAAAATTTTAGTTCTTTTCGCGAGCTAACCGTTTCGAACCAAAATTAGAATTATTTTTAAAAAATCCCTCTTCCAATTCAGAATGTTAATTCTTTTCGAAAATTTCCAGTTTTAGCTCAGAAGTAATATTCTTTTGAAAAATTCCTTGTTCTATTCCAGAATTTTAATTCTTCTTGCGAAGTACCCGTTTCGACTCAAAATTAGAATTATTTAAAAAAAAATTACCGCCAAGGACTGGGGTGGACATTGTAAGGAACGAAGTCAAAAAGGCTAAAAAATGTATTGAGTTTGTATTTGTGCTAATATTTGGTACTTGAATGAAAAATATTTTTTAATTAATTAATTAATTTTTCTTGTTATAAAATTATTATTGAAAAGTTATAAGAAATTATAAATGTCAAAAATGGTTTTTAACGGGAAATCAACGGGTCTGATAAATAGATGTTTACATAAAGTGGTTAAACTATTTATCATTATTTTAGTAATTTTCTCTGAGAATAATTCTGGAAAGTTGCAGTTTTTTCTGAAAATTTCCATTTTTTGTCCACTTTTCTGTTAGAGTGAAGTAAAAAATAATGTAAGTTAACAAACATAATTATTCAAACACTTTTTTATTGTTTATCACTATCTTCTCTTAGATAATTGCCAGAAAGTTGCCGTTTTTCTAACATTTTTTACTTTGCTTTGTCTTTTTAGCTATGAAAAAATAGTAAATAAACAATGAAAAGAATAATTTTTTAAACAATCTTTCTTTTTTGTAAATATATTTTTCTGAAATAAAAGAGACATTTTAAATATTCTTCAAATTTTCTATATGGATATTATAAATGTAAATTTTCTTGCCGTAGTTACCAAGTAGCCTTTTCGTTCGAATAATATTAGAGAGATTGATCAGCAACCTGGGTTTTTTATAAAGTGCCTTACATAAATTTGTTAATAAATTCTAAAAAGCCAAATTAGATATTACAAAACCTTGGCAGTTTTATATTATAAATTTCCCATGCCCAGAAATTTGTTATTAAAATAATGTTACCTATATAACATTCAATCTCGCCAAATTTTGTATTGTCATTATTAGAAGAAATAGAATTTGAGGAATATTCCTGCCCCTCATTATTTTGACATTTCTAAAATCTATATAAAAACAAGTGCCTTGCAAAAACTCGATGCTGATAATACGTTTATCATAGCAAAACAGATTAATTAATTTGAAAACATTGTTACAAAAAGGCAAATTTTACTTTATGATTTAGAGATATAAAAAATTAAACTTTAAAACGCAATGTTCTTAATTACGTTACAAATTCTGAAAATAAAATCGTAAAGTCTTAAGTAGGCTGATTTCGATAATGTATAAATAAATTAAATGTTTTCTTTTATCTCTCTTTTTCCAGATTATTTGACCGAGTTTTTGCATCGTAGGTTGTTTTATATTGATATTATATCCGTTCCGCGACAAACCTCCACATTTTATTAAACATAAATCTGATAAATTTAATACGTATTAACATGCTGGCCTAATTTTGAAATAATTTATTGAAAATGATTTTCCTACGCAGTCGATAAAATTGTAAGATGAATGATGATTATCCTATAACAATTATACAGATTTAACGTCTAAAAAATTATCCTAGTTGACTATACGAATTACTTTTCGAAAATTATTTTATAAATTTTGTTTCGTTCTACTTTCAGATTTCAAATTCAATTTCGCAAACTGGAATAAAGCCTGAAAATGGAGCGATACGAGGAAGAAGGTGAGGACAGCGACAATGAAACAGACCCCGAACAGCTTCTGAATGAATGGCTTGGAGAGCTGGATAGTCTCACAGTGGTGAGTTTAAAATATACTTTATTTTTAAACTCTTGATTAGAAAAATAAATCTTATTTGGAAAAAATACACGGAGTAGGAATGTAAAAAAAAAGCAATCTGGCATAAGAATTTTAAATAATTATGCGCCTTCTTCGTTGAAATGTGACATCGCACATGGAAGATGCAAAATATGAATATATTTTATCATTTTATTTTTATATGTATGAATATCAATATATTTTATATTAGAAAAATTTTACAACAATTTTGATGTGATATTCCAAAAAAAGTAGTGATTTTATTTTACTAATAAAGCATCTTAACACAAACTTCACAAATTCACACTCTTTCCCAATGTTGGGTAAATGACTTTTTTTTAGTAACTAGTTACAGTTACTCGATAAAGTAACTTCAAGTTACCTAAAAAGTTACTTTCTTTATTTTCTAAATTTCATAACTTGAAAATCAAAATAACTAAGGTGCTAACTCATACAAATTTAATTTAAAAACAAATATGCATTAGTTCCCGTGCAGAAATTTCGGCGTGGCGCGGGTCGGGCCCAGATGTGGCAGAATGTGGGCCCAGTCGGGCGATCCTTCCAGCGCCAGATTCGAAATGAAACGCCTAGCCTGATCAGGGCCAGACTGGGCATCCATAAGGACGGTCGGATCTGGCCCAGAGCAGCGCCCTTTTATTTTTTTATGTTTAGCCATACTATTATTTAAATTTTCTTGCAGTAATAAATAAACAATAAATTGAGAACTTTATACTTTATTGAAAAATATTAGAAAATCAAAACAGAACATTTTTCATATTTTTCAGTCCAACTTAATATAAATTAAACAGGTGTTCAGCATTTTGTAGTCCTGTTCATGCAAAAAAGACTAGCAAAGTGAGGTTATGACACTGAAAATTCTGAAGCAACTATCCGTACCTTTGCAATACACTAATGTTGTAGATAGAAATTGTCGTAATTATCACAATAATAGCATACTGAAGAATGTTGGATCGGTTAAATATCCAAGCGTTATTTGTGCAACAAGCAAAACAAAAATTTGTTCAAATTAAGTGAATTTTCTCGATTGCACTGTCGGAAATTTGAAAGAGAGAAAGTACCAATTGAGATGTACTTACACGAACGTTTCACTGTCGTTGAAAGGTTTATTTTACTCATAGGTTCATTGTAAACTTATTTTCGTGTACCAGGTTATACTAGAATTATTAGCATAATTAATTAACATAAACTTAAGCGAATGAATCACATGGCTACACGTGGCTTTGCTGTCTAACCCTGTACAAAGTTGCCTTCTTGTCCAAACAATCGAAAGGATGAGTTTGTGAAATCACAAACATAACCTCTGCTAACGTTCGTACTTTTAAATTAATGTTCATATGGTTTTCTTAACTTATTATTCTCAATTTATTTTGAGGTTAGGTTTAGTCGACCGATTTTAATAAATCTAGTTACCTTCATCCTCATTGCGCACTAGGGAATGACAGCAATTGACCTATATTTCCGTACCCATAAGGTACTTTTTGTTTTTGGCATTTTAATTATTTTTGAAATCACATTACACTCAAAACCAAACCGTCTTGTGGAAAATATAAAATAAAACATCAGATATATCAGGCGGTCGGCACAGCAGATGGCGCTGCAATTTACAGCTGGTATTTTCTCGATATGTGGTTCCGACCCGAACCACAAGAGTAGCCATGCGACAACCACAATGTGGCAAACCCGATCGGGGCCACATCGGAAATCGGGACCAAATTGGGCAATTTCTGCACGGGTTTAAGTAAATAAAAAATACACAATATATTTCGGCATGTTTTGAAATTCAGATAACAATAAAAAGTATCAAGGCCCAAAATGTTCTCAATTTCGAACAAAACACTTTTTGTATGATTAAATTTGAAACGCTTTAATTTCCTAACATTTCAAGTCAAAATATTCCATTTCCAACAAAATAGATTACTTTTTAACAATTAGTTGAATTTCCAAATAAAAAGATGAATTTCAAACAGAAGAGTTGAATTTTCAACCAAAAAACATGTTTCAGTTACAATTTTCAACCAAAAAGTTGCATTTCTAACCAAAAAATGGCCTTCTTTGCCGGAAGAAATGAATTTTCGAACCAAAAGGATGAATTTTCAACTAAAAAGTTACTTTTCAACCAAATTGTTGGACTTTCTACCAAAAGAGTTGAATTTTTAACAAAATGCAGGAATTTTCAACCAAATGGTTGAATGTCCATACCGAAAATATTAATTTCCATCAAAAAAGATTATTTCCAACCATATAGTCGAATTTTCTACCATTTTCAAACCAAAAAGAGGAATTTTCGAAAAAAAGAGTTAAATATCAAACAGAAAAGTTATTTTCAACCAAGCAGTTGTATTTTTTACCAAAATATTTGAATTTTCTACAAAAAAAAAAGAATTTAAAACAAGTAGTCAAGTTTTTAACCCAAGAGAGGAATTTTCAACTGTAATTATGAATCTTAAAAAAAATGAATTTTTAACAAAGTAGTTCAACTTTCCACCAAGTAGTTAAATTTTCAACCAGAAAAGACGAATTCTTCAACTTCTCAACAAAAGATTTGAATTTCAAAACTGAAAATATAAATTTTTAAGAACAATTTTCCATATTTTTCAACAAACACGAAAAAAAAACAATCAACAAAATAGGCGGATCCTCAACCAAATCAGATTTTTTTTTCAATAGTTGAATTTTCAACCAAAAGAAATGAGATGTTTTTATCACAAGAAATAAATTTTGAAATGAAAGAGCCAAATTTTTAACAAAGAGAAAAAAATGTTCTTCATTATTTTGCTGAAAATTCTTTTTTTTTCATTTAAAATTTATTTGTTAATCTACAAATGTAACTTTCCCATTTTTTTGCTGAAATTTAATCCTTTTTTGTTAAGTCAAAAATTGGTCTTTATTGGTAGAAAACTAATCCTGCTGGTGGAATTTTTCTCTCTTTTGATTAAAACTGCAATTTTTTGGTTAAAAATTAACTTTTTTGTTGAAAATCAATTTCTTCTACATTTTTTCCTGTCTTGGCTGAAAAATCTTTATTTGTTAAAAATTCGTCTTTTTGATTAGAAAATTCGTCTCTTTGGTAGAAAAATAATAATTTCGGATTGGAAATTCAACTGTTTTGTAGAAAATTTGTTTTTTTTTTTGTTTGGTGAAAGTTCACCTACTTTATTAAACATTCATTCCTTGGTTGCAGAATGACAGATTCATCATTGTATTTGAAAATTCCTCTCTTCGGTTAAAAATTCAGCTATTCAGTTCAAACCTGTTTTACTAGAAATTATTCATTTTTAGTTGAAAATTAAATTATTTGTCTGTAAATTGGTGTATTTTGTTGAAAATTTGTTGTTTTTTTTCTGTAGAAAATTAATTTTCTTTGTTGAAAATTCGTAGTTTTGGTTAAGAATTCATCTTTGTAGGTTAAAAGTTAAACTATTTGGTTAAAGGTTAAAAATTTAACTATTCTATTGAAAATTCGTTTTTTTTTTTTTTGTAAATTCATCTCTTTTTTATTAGAAAATTTATTCTCTTTATTAAAATTTCAATTACTTGGTTGGAATCTAAAAAAACTTTGATAAAAAATCATCTAATTGGCTGAAAATTGAACTATTTTGTTGAAAAAACTTTATTTTTGTATGAAAATTAATTTTTTGAACTGAAAATTCAACTATTCCATTTTAGTTTGAAAATTGATCGTTTTTGTCGAAAATTCAACTATTAAATTTTTCATTAAAAATTAACCTTTTTTGGTTTGAAATTCAATTTTGTGGTTGAACGTAGAACTACTTTGTTAAAAACTCATTTTATTTGTTGAAAATTGAACTAATATTCTGTCAAAAATTATTCCTTTGCAATAAAATTATTTTTTTTTTTTTTGCTGAAAATTCAACTATTCCAGTTTTGGTTGAAAATTCATATTTTTTCAGTGAATTTATCTTTTCTGGTAGAAATTAAAAATCTCCCTGATTGAAAATTCAACTACTTGATTGAAAATTAAACTTCTTTTCTTCAAATTTATTATATTGGTTGAAGACTTAACTATTTTGTTGAAAATCCTTTTCTTCTACGAAAATTAATTTTTCAAACTGAAAATTTAACTATTCCATTTTTCGATGGAAATGCATCGTCTTTAGTAGAAAATTCAACTATTCGGTTGAAAGTCTATGTTACTATTTGTTTGCAAATTGGTTTATTTTGTTGAAAATTTGTCATTTTCTGGTAGAAAATTAATTTTCTTTGATGAAAATTCGTCGTTTTGGAAAAGAGTTCATCTTTGTAGGTTAAAAGTTAAACTCTTTGGTTGAAAATTTAACTATTTTATTGAAAATTCGTTTTGTTTGTTGTTGAAATACCAACTATTTATTTTTTCGTTGACAATTCGTCTTTTTGTCGAACATTCCAATTTTCTTGTTGAAAATTGAATTATTTTTGGTTGAAGTTTTGGTTGTTAATTCAACTGTTTTGTTGAACGTTCGCCTATTTCGACCGAAAATTCGTCCTTTTGGATTTAAAATTCACTGTTTTTGTTAAGAATTAAACTGTCTTCCAAAAAATTCAATTATTTCGTTGGAAATTCATCTTTGTAGGTTGCAAACTCAACAATTTGGATAAAAAATAAACTTATTTGTTGACAATTTCATTATTTCATTGCAAATAAACCTAAATTAGTTAAATTATAAACAGAAAAAAAATACTGAATTTCAAAAGTTTCATTAAATTGTTTTTACAGCTGAAAAAAGAGAAACTTTGAATATTTTCTATCGTAGCGTCGCCGTGTTTCACCGTGATGAAATGAACAGTGCCAAAAAAAAAATTGTGTTCTATAAAATCAGATTTTAGGGGCGTAAGAGAAATTTTACATATGACATTTTTTTCAGTTCCACTAGACCTACAATTTCTACTATGTTTCGTGGAAAGTATGATTTTTTGTTTGACGAAACGCTAGATACCCTGAAAATGTTATGTTTGTATGTTTTGTGTTTTATTTTATTTTTTTATCAAACTAAATGGAACAAACAATGTTGACCCAAAACGGGGGTGGTTCGTATTTGTGACGTGATTCTGAAGAGTTCAAGCTTTGTCTGATGATCGTTGACGATATAGGGGAGGGGTGGAAAAAGTGTTCAAAATAGCGTGACGTAGTTTTTGAACGGCCTCTTGCATATCTGGTACTACATTCTCGGTGATAAGGTGAAAGAATAAAAATTTAAAGTATTTTAATTGAAAAATTACTCTTCTGGAACAAATAGTTGATTCTCACGCAATCGTAATTATGCCTTTTGATATAATCACAGCAATCTGATGCTTTGTTTCAAGTATGTTAAGCAGTGAATTTAGCAAATCTGTAATCAAATGAATAATTGTCATAATAAAATAGTAAATTAGTGTAAATGCACATTGAATATCTTTCAAAATTTAAACAAAAATTTTGCTAAATCCGGAAAATTATTGATGACCAATCTTTTGATGAATCAATCCATTATTTCTTAGCGTTCCAGTTATAGTTGTTTCACTATTGCTCAAGCAAATTCTTCATTTCTAAAGAGTGAAAAGCCTGAGGAATATTTCCAGCGAATTTCATAGAATATTGTCGAACCTCCAGGATAAAAATTATATTTCTTGTGTAAAATATCTGATCCGAGAAGTCGGTCGAGTTTCGTTGAAAAGGCAGCAAGTAGTCGATGATTTTCATTTGCAGAGCTATACGCGTCGCAATTGGCGTCAATTGGCGCGCGTTCTCAATAATTCGCTAGAACAGCTGGACTAGAATCTAGATGAAAGGCTTCTGGAATATCGAAGCTCATCATTTTCCTTGAAATCAGCACAAATGTCTAATGAGTTCCTTATTAGATAATTTACTTAATCATGAGAGTTATATTCGATACCAGATTTTAGTTTTCCATTTTAGCTTTTTTAATTCTAATTTTCTCCTATCTAAATCAATATTTCAAGAAGTTTTGTGAGATTATTATATTACAGTTAATAGTTTATAGTAAATATATGAATTAGCATAAATTTCACCACATACACAAGGCTGCCGCACAGAGACTTAAGAAACTTTTTTCGAGTTGCTTTTTAGTTACTTTTTTAAGAAAAAGTCACTATTCCCACTTTTTTTAAAGGAAAAGGCCACTTCAGTCACTTTAATCTTTAATTTTAGATTTTATCTGAAACAAAATTTACTTGATGAAATCTCTAGTAATCTATTATGTAAAGTGCTATACAATGGCAGACTACACACTCTTTTCCCTATTCCCCTTTTTCTCCCGTTTTTGAAGAATTTCCCTTTTTTCGCCTATTTTTAAAAACTTCCCCTTTTTTATGTTTATTTTTTGCATAAATGCTAACTGAATTAATAGAAACAATTAAGAAAATCCTATTTTTACAAATTTGAAAGTCATATTTTTTGGTCGAAAATTCAACTGTTTGGTTGTTGAAGATCCGTCGTTTTAGATAGACAATCATTTTAAAGTTATCTTTCTTGGCTAAAAATCAACTAAAAAAAGTTTTCTAAAAAAATTCTTCTTTGTGGCTTGAAAATGTAACTGCTTGTTTAACAATTCCACTTTTTTGTTGAAAATTCGACTTTTTGGATAGAAAATTAATCTTTTTTAGTAAAAATGTCATCTTTTTTAGTTGAAAATTGATTTTATGTTTTAGTTGAGGATTCAGATATTTTATTAAAAATTAATTTTTTTGGTTGAAGATTCATCATTTTAGTTGGAGTTGTTCAAAATTTCACTTATTGGATAGAAAATTCTTTTTTTGTTAGTAAAAATTGTATCTGTCTTGGTTGACAATTGATAATATGTTGGAGTTGAGGATTCAACTATTATATTGAAAATTAATTTTTTTGGTTAAAGAATCATCATTTTAGTTAGATATTCATTTATATATTCTCTTTGGTTAAATTGTTTCGACAATTAATGTATTCACTGAAAATTCAACTTTTCCATTTATTCACTGAAAATTTAACTTTTCCATTTATGATTGAAAATTTAACTTTTTTGTTAAAAATTCATCTTTCTTCGTAGAAAATAATCTTTGCTGATTAAAAATTAACAGTTTTATCGAGAATTCGTCTTTTTGGATAGAAAATTCATATTTTGTGGTAAATATTTGATCTTTCTCTATTGATTGTTAATGATCTGTTTTGGCTTCGGTGGAGGATTAAACTATTTTGATGAAAATTCATTTATTTGGTTGAAGATTCATCCTTTTAGTTGGATATCCGTCTCTTCGGTTGCATTTTTTTTGGTTGACAATTAATTTTTTAACTGAAAATTGAACCATTCCATTGTTAATCATGAATGTATTTTTTGTATAAAATTTTACTACTTGGTTAAAAATTCATGTATTTGTTTGAAAATTGCCTTTTTCGGTGAAAAATTTATCTTCTTGGTTGAAAACTCATCTTTTCGGTTAAAAATTTAACTATTTGATTGAAAATCAATGCATTTGGTTGAAGATTCATCTTTTTTGGTAGACAATTCATTTTCTTGCTTGAAAATTAATTTTCTTGGTAATAGTCCATTTATTCCATTGAATATACATCTCTTCTGTTAGAAATTTTATATTTTGTGGTTAAAAATTGCAACTGTTTGGTTGAAAATTAATAATCTGTTTTGGTTGAAAATTTCACTATATTTTTACTATTCGTTTCTTTGGTTGAAATATTACCTATTACATTTTTCGTTGAGAATTCATCTTTTTTAATTGAAAAGTCAATTGCTTCATTAAAAGATAAACTCCTTTATTAAAAAACTAATTTTTCGGTTGAAGATTCATAATTTTAGTTGAAAATTGGTTTGCTTCTTTGGTAATTTAACTCTGTTTTTTTAATTCTTTTTCATTCTGTTGAAAATTAATGGTTTCAACTGAAAATTCAACTATTCCATTTTTTATTGAAAATTTGTCTTTTTTATTTAAATTTCAATTATTAAGTTGAGAATAAAGTCTTTTTTATTGAAAATTCGTATTCTTGGATAGAAAGTTCATATTTTGTGGTAAGAATTTCATCTTTTTGATTGACTTTTGATAATCTGCATTGATTGAAGATTCAACTATTTTGTTAAAAATTTATTTCTTTGGTAGAAGGCTCTTCATTGTAGTTGAATATTCGTCCCTTTGGTTGAAATTTTTGTTTTTGTCGACAAATAATTTTTAAATTGAAAAATTTAACATTTTTTTAAAATAAAAAATGTATCTTTTTGGTAGAAACTTCGATTATTTGGTTGAAAATTCATGCATTTAGTTGAAAGTCGTATTTTTCCGTGAAAAGCATTCATCATCTTGGTTGAAAACTTATCTTTTTGGTTAATAATTCAAATATTTTGTTAGAAATCCATGTATTTCTTTGAAAATTCGTATTTTTTGGTAGAAAATTTATCTTCTTTCTTGAAAATGAATTCTTTGGTGATAATTTATTTATTTTATTGAAGATTCATCTCTTCTGCTAGAAACTTCATTTTTTGATTAAAAATTCAAGTGTTTGGTTGAAAATTAATAATCTGTTTTGTTTGAGATTTTACCTATTTCGTTGACTTATCGTTTCTTTGGTTGAAGTATAAACTGTGTCATTCATTTTCACTGAAAATTCATTTGCTTATTTTGGGAATTGAACTGTTTTGTTAAACATTCTTTTTGTTGAACAATAATGGTTTCAATGAAAATTTAAATATTCCATTTCTAGTTGAAAGATTAGGAATTTGAAGCGTTTCATATTGAATTCAATATGGTACCTACATTAATTTTATCTAAACGAATTTATTTTCCGATTATTCCTCTATTTTCGTGAAAAGCACCCTTTTTACCCTTTTAGAAGAGCATTTTTGGCTGTGAAGTCTGCAATCTTGAAATAAAAATAATTTTAGTTTAGAATTTTCTGGTTTTATAGTTTTATAGTAAAGAATCGAAATATACGGCAGTTGAGAGTCATACCCAGGCGGAAATATTATATATAGTTTATATATAGTGTGAAGTATCATATATAATATTCATTTGCTTCATATAAAAAATGTATAAAACAAATGAATATTATATATAATACTTCACATTATATATAAACTATATATATAATATTTTCGCCTGGGTATTTGCTTAGTTTGTAAAACAATGAATTACAAGTTGTCTCACCATTACATACTTGTAAAATTTATTCTAGCGATTGTGATCCTGATTGTGTTTCTATTGACATCATATGCCTCTTTTTTGTGTACAGTAGTCACGTTTAGTCACTTTTTAGCTTAAATTAGTCACTTTTTCAAGAAAATTACTCTGTTGCAGTACTGCATATCAAAATTATCTAATAAAAATATCTGTTCTTCATTGATGATTCAGACGGAACATTGTATACTGACAGATATGACGTGTCAGAAATATTCCAACTCGAACTTTACCCTCTGATATTTTTGCTAAAAACATTCATATCTTCAATATTTTTTCCATACTTCCGCATGAGACTTAATTGAAAGGAAAGTCTATTCAATATGTTCTTTAAATAAATTTTCAAGGACGCTGCAGAAAGTTAATGTCAGATTGTACCGTTGCATTGGCGTTCTGCAGTTACTGATTAAGGATAATGGATATAATATTGTCCACGTGACCAGCTTTGATAAGATAAAGATAAAATTCTTACCTGCTTCAGATACAATCGGTGCTTCCGCTTTGAGTGGCAAACATTTTTCGAAAAAGTCTCTCTAAATCTGAATTAGTAGAAAACTACTAATTGGTAGTAGTTTTCTACTAATTCAAACAGTGCATTGAAAAACTGTTTTTTCAACGAAGAGAATTCTATTGAAATATATTAATAACTTATTCAAGTTGGATTACGTCCGATTGAAAAGCAAGTTAGTTCCATCCGAATTGGAAACATGTCATAGTAATAATTAAAACAAGAATATTAATGATCTTAGAATGTTTTACAAGGCAAAAACAACTGAGAAGTCGTAACTGTTTTTTTTTCAACTAGATAAAACTATTGAAATATAATACAATGAAAGGAAGATACGCATATAAATATCAAACTTAAAAAATAATGCCAACAATAATCTCAAGCTTGCTTGGTGGACAGCTTTGTAAGCTTTGCACCATACAATGTACGGCTGTACACTTCTTATTAAAAAAAAATGAATTTAGTTAATATTTTCAATTTAGAAGTCTTTAAAAAATTATATTACAAGATATTCCTAAATATATATTGGCACCATTGAATAATTAAATATTTGAATCATCAAATAATACTAAAAACATAATTAATTATTTCTTGAATTTGTTTCTAAAGTCTATGAATTTGAATAATAATTAAAACTGATTTCTATTTCATAGTTGATAGTTGATAGTTGATAGTTGATAATCGATATTTGATAGTTGATAGTTGAATTTTGAACTAAAAAGATGTGTTTTCGACCAAAAATGGAATAGTTAAATTTTCACTCAACAAATTAATTTTCAAGAAAAATTTTTTTTTGAACCAAAATGATGAATCTTTCACCGAAATAGATGAATTTTAAACAAAAGAGTAACTTTTAACCAAGTATTTTTTATCTTCACACAAAAAGATGAAATTTCAACTAGAATGATAAATACTTAAATAACTGGAATACTTAAATTTACCACCAAAAAGATAAAGTTTCAAACAAGAAGATAGATTTTGAAACATTGAGAATAATTTTCGACAAAACAATACGTCTTTTGAAGAAAATAGAAGAAATCTCAACTAAAAAAGACAAAATTTCACCCAAATAGTTGAATTTTCAGTTAAAATAATTAATTTTCCAAAAAACAAATTCAGCGAAAGTGATGAATTTTTAACTAAAAATGATAATTTTTCACCCCACAATTGAATGGTTAAATTTTGAATTTTGTATTATGTTAAACTAAAGAAATAAATTTAAAAGAAAAATGTTGGAATATTCGACTAGAATAATTACATTTTCAGATTGAGGGAAAAATTAATTTTCTGTTAAAGTAAAAACGAATTTTCAACCAAATATCTCAAATTCTGAACGGAAAATGTAGTAGTTGATATTAAAAAAATAATAATTTTTACTCAAAAACGTTGAATTCAACAAAAAAGGGACGGATAAAATTGCAAACAAGCTGTTGAATTTTCAAGCAAGAAGATGAATATTTGAATTTTGATCTAAAAACAATTTTCAAACAAAAATATAATAGTCAAATTTTCATTTAAAAAATTTAATTAACTAATCAAAATTTTCGCGCTTTACAGTAATTAGATACTTTTATTTTAACTTATCCGCAGTTTAACAATAAGTTGGTTGAAAAAAGACTTTTTTGAAGACAAAATAGTTTTAGATTAAGCTTAAAACATGAAAAAGACTTTAAATTTTTTTTAACAACCTCTTTATTTGTAGCAACAATTAACTGAAAATTTGTAACCCAAAAATTCGACTTAGAAGTTGTAAAGTAATTAAAAAATTTTTTTAACCAACTATGTAGATTCTAATATATATTGAGTGAGTAAATTTTCTACTAATTCCGATTAAGAGAGTTGATCTATTTGTATTTGTGAAACAAAAAATAAATTTTCTGTGATAAAAAAATTCTGGAAAGGGTTAGAAATTTTGTGCTAGGATAGGAAGGGAGATAAAAGATAAAGAAGGGACAGAAATAGAACGTTTTTTTTCTCAGAATGTCATATCTTTTAAGTTTGGTAAATATTGTAAATATTTGTAAATATTGTAACTATCATTTTCTATCTTTTTTATAACATTAACCTATTTCTCTCAACAAAAATTCTATCGTTTTCCATCTCATTTGATAAGCTTATATCAAGCGACAAAAGGTATAGAGTTATGTATTGAATTCGAAAACAGTCTGAAAGGAAAGGGCGGAATGAAAAAAAAATCCATGAATTAACTGAAATTACAGTGAATTTAAAGGAATTCAAAAGAAATGAGAAGTTTTAAATGAAATTCCTAAAAATTCAAGGTGAAGTTTTAAAAAATGCAAATGAACTGATTTTTGTGAAATTGAGTGAATTTAGAATAATTCAAGGAAATTCAAAAGATTTTAGCGTGAGTTTACAAAATCAAGAGAATTCCAAAGAATTCGAAACAATGTAAAATAATTCAGTAGAAATTAATAAGAATTCCTGATGAATTCCAAATTAATTTTAAAAAAAATTACAATCCAAAACATTTCACTGTATTCAACAAAATTTGAGCGAATTTAAAAGAATTAAAGGGAATTCAAGAAACTTCAGTGAAATTCGTATAACTTTGAAAGAATATAATCGAACAAAATTTTTAACATTACAAAATTTCGATTGAATTGAGTATAATGCGAATAAACAGAATTCAGGGCAAATTCAACAGAATTGAAGTGAATTGAGATAAAAAATGTAAACCGACGAATTAAATAAAACTCAAGTGAATTTATACAAATTTACGGGAAATGAGAAACATACGATGGAATTCATAAAGATTCAAGGTAAATTAACAAAAAATCACGTGAATTGAAAACAACCAGAAAATATATTTAAAAAATTCCTTGAACTCGTTAAATTTTGACACAATTGAGAAAAATGCAAAGGAATTCAAAAAAATTTGAAGAAATGTCTAGGAATTCAAGATGAATATTAAAAGACTTCAGGAGGAATTAAACAAAAATTCGGGGTAAATTAATAAGAATTCAGAGTGAATTCCAATTGAATTGAAATTAATTGAAAACTATTTGAAAATCCAAAATATTCTATTGATTTTGTTAAAGTTGAAGTGAATTTAGAAGAATTCGATCAAATTTATACGCAATCAAGATAAATTGAAAATAATTTACGTGAATAGAACAAAATTTATAAAATCCCCAAAAAATCCATTGAATTCAAATAAGTGGGAGTGAATACACTTAGTGAATAAGAATCTAATAAAATCCATAAAAATTCAAGGTGAATTCAGAAGTCTTCAGGGTGAATTCCAAAAATTGAAAATCCAAAAAGATACATTGGCTGAATTAAAAAAAAATCAGAGGAATTTAAAAATGTAACAAAATTGCGAAATCCTTCGATTTTCTCTTTTAATTTATTGAAATAAGTGAGTAAAGTAATCTTTTTATTTTAGGAAGTGTCTATAGTGAATTTATCTTTTAGAGGTTAAAATTTTGTACGTTACTGAGTTTAAAACGAATATGCCAAAAAAATTCTATAGCTTACAGATCCGAAAATCTGTTATAAAGTAATGAAATTTGATGCCTTTTAAAGACTGAACTTTGGAACATAGTTTTTCATTGAAAAAAATAGGAAAAATTTGAAAAAATTCATGATGGTATTTTGAACATTTCTAAACAAATTGCCGTTGAAAATTTTACAGAAAATAACAAATTGATCGTTTTTTTAACATAAATATACAACTTTACTATCTTCAGTTTTCATGAAAAAAAACCCCGCTGGTTTCTTACACAGATAGTTCAACTAACTACCTCTAATTTAAATCACTTAATTACCTTCATTAGAACAGAAGATGGTACAGTTGTATATTTATGTACAAAAAACGAACAATTTGTTAAATTCTGCAAATTTCTCAACGGCAATTTGTTCATAAATGTTTTGAGTACCAACATGAATTTTTTCAGATTTTTCCTATTATTTTTTCATTACAAATTTTGTTTTGGCATATTCGTTTCAGGGTCATTAATGTACAACATTTTTGCCTTTAAAATGATCTTTCATTCATTGAGCTAGCATTTTTTCTTCGCTTCGTATTTTAATGTCAAAGCCAGAGGACTCGAATTTTCTCACCGATAGTATTAACTTTTTTTAGACTTATCGGTAAGGATAACTAGTTCCTTTCAAAAAGTAATTTACCCATCACTGTATCATTGGACAGGAATGGATAGAACAAGATCGGCTTAGAGTAAATATCGACAAAAATTTAGATTTTCGTAAGATTTAATTTGAAAAATAACCATATTTAAACCATGAGTGTACTTGGATAGGAAGATCAGTGTTGCTTATTTGAAATTTAACGGGTCCTCTGAACGGTCCTGGAAATATGTCAAGTACAATCATCGACGTTCAAACATGAATTTTAAGTAGCTAATGTATTAGGAGAGCGATGTGAAATCGTAATTCGTTTAGTCATGACATAAGTCAAATTTCAGAGGGGTCAGAAGGGAAGGGATAAAATGGAAAAATTGTATTCTGTCAGGTCATTGTACTGTCGATCGTATAGGTGCAATCGAAAGAGCTGCACTTGCACTTGGCGCAGTGGAGGTCGGTCAAGGCGCCATGCCGATCAATAGCTTAGCAACGCGGAACGGATAACGTACTACATTCACGTTACGATGGTGACCTCTTCACTTTGCAGGCAGATACCATATTGTCTATGACGTCAAATGAAACCTGTTAGGGAACCGCCATTAATTACGTAATGATCATTTTTGACATTTTATACCCCCTCCCCCTCTTCTTACGTAAGATTCTACATTTTTTACTCAGTATATCAATAATATATCAAATATTTTCATTGTAAATGAAATGTCATGAAATTTCAAAAGATTGCAAGGGATTACAGATTATTGATCTCCGGCACATTTTAATCCCATCTGATTAAGTTTCGAAAAAATCTTGACTTTGTCTGAAAACATAGAAAAAACTGGGGAAACGAAACGGTGCTGGTAATAGTTCAAGCAGGGTAATAGCTGCACAGAAAAAACTAAGAATTAAATTTGTTGCAGGGAATTTTTTAGAGCGATAAAGTTTTGTGCAGCCAACTTCGCGTCTTTCAAAATACATGTGTTTGTCATGGAAAAACGAAAGAAAGTTTAACCGATATTTGTGTAAAGTTTATCCTGTGAAGTTAATTTTTGTTGCAAAGAATCTTTCGTCGGGAAACGATATAAAGTTTATCTTCTGTTTTTTTTTTTGTATGATTACCCCAAACTGAGGTAAACTTTCCGTGGCTGCAGGCCTGTAATGTGCTGCCTCTAGCGGAGTCCACCAGAAATATTTGCGCTCACAATGGAAAGTTTACATCAGTTTGGTTTACCTGGGTCACGTTTACCCTACTTGACCAATTACCTGCAACATTTCGTATCCTCAATTTTTTATGTAAATGATCAACATGAACCACTAATTTAATTTAATTTTTAAAGTTTTTGAAATAGTTCAAAATAAGTCACGGGATTTGAAGAGATACGGAAGAATTTTCATGAATTTTGAAGGATTGCTGGCGATTATAATAGGATTTCGAAGATTTCAAAAAATGTGTAAACATTTTAAGGAACTTCAACGGATTTTGAGAAATTTAACACGGTTTTGATGATTTCACGGGATTCCAAAGAATCTCCAGAGATTTCCAAACATTGCCAACTATAACCATGGATTTCAGAGGATTTTGTGAGATTTCAAACGATTTAAAGGAATTGCATAGGATTTCCGAATATTATCAAGGAATTTAAGAGAATTCGAGTAATGTTACACTTTCTCCGAACGGTATTTGGCTTCATGGTATAATAATAATAATAAATAATGGCTTTCAAAAGATTTAATATATTTTAAGGATTTCAAGAAATTTAGAAAGATTCCCATGGATTTCAAAGATTTCAATTGATTTTAAAGGGAATTCAAAGATTTCAGTGGATCTTGTAATATTTTGAAATATTTCACGGAATTTCAAGGATTTTTACTAATTTTGAGAGTTTTTAAAGTAATTTTATGGGATTTTGAAGATTTCTAGCGATTTCAAGGATTTCTAAAGGTTTTACTGAATCTTCCGAAATTTCAAAAGATTTTCTAGGAAGCTCAATCATTTTAAAGGAATTTTAATAGATTATGTATGATATACATGCCATTCATAGGATTTCAAGAATTACTCACATCATTAAAAAAATTGTAAGGGATTTACAAAATTTTCAAAAGAATTCACAGGATTTCAAAGGTTTTTAAGCTTTTTTAATCTTCAAGGTTTTCAATCTTGAAGGATGTCGGAATTTTAATGGGATTTCGAATATTTAAAGGGATTCGAAGGAATTTTAGAATATTTTAAAAGATTTCACATGATTTCAAAAGATTTTGAGAGGTTGCAAGAGATTTTAAGAGATTTGAAGGGGTTTTGATAATTTCACTGAATTTAAAAGGATTTTGAGAGATTTAAAAGATTTGAAAGTATATCCACGGATTTTAAAGGATTTCGTAAGATTTCAATAACCTTAAAGGGATTTCATATATTTCTAGGGATCTTATAATATTTCGAAATATTTGAGGAATTTAAGGATTTTAACATATTTTAAGGGATTTTAATGGGATTTTAAAATTTTCAAGCGATTTTAAGGCTATCAAAAGATTTCACGGTTCTTCAAAGAATTTTAAGGGATTTTCAGAATTTCTAAAAGATTTCAAGGAACTTGCAGTGAGCTTAATGGTTTTAATGGGATTTTAAGTGGTTGTGTGCAATATCCATGAAATTGATAGGATTTCAAGGAATAATTACATCGTTTACAAAATTGTAAGTGATTTATCAAACTGTCAAAAAAATGCACGGAATTTCAATAGATTTCAAGAGATACTGAAATATTGTCATGAATTTTGAAGGATATCAGTGGACTTTAATGAAATTTCGAAGTTTTTAAGGGATTTGAAGGAATTTTTTTTGATATAATGGGATTTTAAAGGCATGAAGAGATACTGAAATATTTTCATGAATTTCGAATTCACGAAATTTCATGGATTTGTACCAATTTTATTTGATTTCAAGGGATTATCATGAGATTTTGAAGATTTCAAGTGATTCCGAAGATTTCAAAAGATTTCGCGAAATCTCAAAGAATTTAAAAGTATTTCCACAGTTTTTAAATGATTTCAACGGATTTCCGGCAAGCTTAGTTTTTTTAAAGGATGTTTAAAAGATTATCTACCATATCCACGGAATCGGCAGGATTTCAAGGAATATTCACATCATTTGAAAGATTTTAAGGAATTTGCTAAATTTGAGAACAAATTCACGGAATTTCAAAGGATTGCAGAAATTTGAATAGCCACGGCAGGTTTGAATTAGCATATTTGAAAAAAAAAATAATTAGAAAGAGGAAACCAAAAAAAAGTCTTTACGTAATTAATGGACGCTCTTTACCCTTTCAGTAGTTTCATTGACTTTCAGTGTGCAGCATTTGGAGTATGACTCTCTCTATTTACACACTTTTTTCGAAAAAAAATGCTGAAAATACCTCGTGGTTGTGTCATTAGCAACAGATTGTGAACCCTTACACGTTTCATTAGACGTAATCTCGAATTTTTACATTTTTATGTAAATTATACTAATTAAGGATGTCATCATCAATAATTTTCACAGGTTGAAATGAACCCATGATAAAAAGTGTCTTATCTGGTATATAGAATCACTACATCATTAAATTTGGTTTGAATAACCAGTTCAACGGTAAAAGCAAAATGATGGTATCCACAAAAAAAAAGATGATGTCTCATTTGCCGTTGCGTTTGGCTATGATATTGACCACACAAAAAAATGATAACGATTCTGTGACAATTAATGTTAACTACAAAAATCGTCATCATTATCCAAACGTGAATTTTAAACAGCACAATTTTTCATTTTCGTCATGATGATATCAGTTTCGGAATGAGACCAGATGGGGATATTGTATCGTTTAGGAGTTTAGGTGAAAAGCGTAAGATGACGTTTAGGTGAATTTATTCAATGGGAAATCTCCTCGTAAACTGAGAATAAATCAATATACCTGTAATGACTAATACATAAATTAAGAATTTATCATTCTGTGTAGATTCTTGGAACGTGTATACTATCTCTCGAGTGACTTTCTATTGAAATTAAATTCTTATTATATTATGATTAACCGGTTTTACATTGTGACTCAGTTTGTACCGTGTGCCATGAAATAATTGCTTCTGCGGACATGTCACATAAGCGTCATTATTTCTGTAAATATAGCATTCAGGTCTGGGTTAAAAATAATGCAAGTATTGAGAAACAATCACCGAAAAACCTCAAGCTTTTTTTTATAACCAAATTGGATGAAAACGCTAAGAATATTTGACAGCTAGTTGACTACTACATTGACAATTGCAATCATATTCACAACTCTTATTGTAGTTATCATAATTTATTCTGGTTGAAACTATTCTTTCCAGAAATCTGTCTTTTGCCTTATATGTCGTGTTGCTGGATGTGTCAAATTGTTTATTGTATTTTCAGTTATTTAGGCATAAATAAGGATAGGGAACGTGAATTTATTTGTGTCATAAGAAAAAGCTTCGCGTTATCTGTCTAAACACTAGTGGTATAGGGGTACTTCAAAACCATGGACATATTTTTTGGGTGTCTTTGAAAAATATTCTTGAAAATATTAACATTGTAGACAATAAATGCATAAAAAATAAAACTTTTGTTATATTATTTTCTTTAGGATGCAATCCGTGTAACTTCAGAGAGGGTTCAGAAGAGTCCATGAAGGTACAAAAGTATCGAAATTCGATAGTCGAAAATTGATGGGTACAAGAATATCTGGTTGAGCTTACCAGAACATCTGGTTCAGTTTACCAAAATATTTGGTTATGCCGACCAGAACGTTGTATTCCTAAGCTACCAGAAAACTTTTTACATAATGATTTCTGGTCAACCTTACCAGAAATTCTGGTTACATTTTCCTGAATTTCTGGTAACATTTACGAGAAAATTGTCAACCAGAAACTTCTGATACATTCAACCAGAATTTATAGCAAGGGCACATTTAACGTTCTATTCTATAAAAAGTTTGGGGTTTGTCTGTTATGTAAGATTATTCATTCTCGTAATATTTTTCTTTAATCTGATGGGAAATTGTGCCACAGAAAACTGATAAATGAAAACCGCAAAATATGATACCCGAAAAATGTTTATAGGCTTGCAAATTGAGTGTCTGATCAATTTATATTTAATAAACAATACTGCATACCAAGTGTATGCTTCTGCTTAACCTTCAAAAATGATTCGCAAAATACAATGTCGATCAACAATTTCTACAAAATAATGCTATTATTATTGAACTACTTTTAACTATAAAGCATAAGCTTATATGGATATTATATACATAATAATAATAACAATAATAATAAAGTTTTGGTAAATAAGAAAGTAATATATTTTTATATTTTTTGAAATTGTAAAATGAAAATACCGTAAATATGAAGTGTCTACCTCTGACGAGAATCGGTGAAAGTGATGATTATTTGGCCCTATTACCGACTCTGGAAGATAATATGTGATCGTCGGTATAGCAGGAAATTCTGTTTTCTATATTGGTTTCGTGCATTGCCACTGATGGCGCCGTAGTTGTGAAATCAGGCAGTATTAAAAATATTAAAAAGGATTATAAATATTAAAAAGGAAACTTTTATTAAATGTTGTTTAAGTGATTGAAAAATTCTTTGTTTCAATTTTAATAATTGTAGATATTCGGAAAGATTGTAAATGCATACATTTGAAAGAAGTTTCACTTTTTTTTTTAATTACTAGAAATCGTTTTCACAATTTTTGTTAGTACATAGAAGAGTTAGTATGCTGATTAAAATAAAAAAGTCAATTTATAAAAGCGTGATGCAAAATTCGAAAATTAATTATTTTTAATGACTTAGTTTCAAGATCCTGATTCAAGAACGAAGTTTGGAATTTTTAATTTTATTTTACAGAATAATTATTTTAAATTCTTCAGTTTTGAACGGTGAACGTGATAGTAATTTTTCTTTTTTTAGTTTTGAATTCAAATATTAAAAATATTAAGATAGTTTCACTATTCAATTTTTCAAAATTGCAAAATTTCATATTGAAAATTTTGATAGTCAATGTTATATGTATCACTTTAAGATTTTAATAAGCTAAATTGTTTAATTTATTTAACAGTAATTTCATAATTTGTTTAATTTTGAATTGTTCTAATTTTAGAGTTTTGATTTTCCATTTTCAGCATTTATTTTTAATGTTCCCTTTCGAAAGTATTAATTTTGCAATTAACGTTAAAATGGTTAAAGTTAAAAAAAAGTCTAATCAAGAATTTGAAAACTTATCATTTTTATGTGATTTAAATTGACTTGAAATAATTAAAATTATAAACGGTTTGAGTATGAAAAAGTTTTAATACCACAGTTCGTGGCATATAACATTTTTTTTCAGTTTTAAGTGAAGTTCGGATTTGTTTAATTTTCAATGTTCTGTGGTAGAACTTTTTTCATTTTTAATGTTTCCCGTTAAATTACTTCCTTCTTAACTTTTTTTACATAATTCAATTTTAAAGGTTTGTAATTAAAATTTTTCCATTTTGAACAGCGAAAATGACAGTGAATTTATTTGTTGATTTTAGGAAAATTTGTCTAATCAATTTCAATAGTAAATAATAATTTTTGTATACATAGCAAATTAAAATTCTAGACTTTAACTATTTTCGAAATTTGAATTTGTAATCATATTTCAATTTCAATTCGTTTCTAATGAAATTGTCCCATTTTTCAATTTGTAGAGCATGTGATCACAAATTTTTCAATTTCAATCACTCTAATTCACAAATTATTCAATTTAGTACGCTTTTAATCCAAAATCTTTCAGTATATTTCTGAAATAAAATACTATAGGATAAGGAGGGGCAGCGCCGACCAGTTAACAGTCAATTATTTTTTTTAAGTTAATAAGATGTGGAATTGATCCATTTTTTTCATTTCGAGTCCTACATTATTTTATATCATATTTCTATAAGTATTAATTACATTAATGAAACAATGATTTATCAATTCAATTATTTCTATTCTAACAAGCTGTATTTCGTCGGCTTTGCCCCACACCCGAGGGCAAAGCTGACCGCAGCTTTTTATGAAAATAAAAACATCTGAAGATGACAAAACATGATGGTTCGCGTCTGTGGTATTTTATATACTGGAAAAATTACTTGGAACATTTCCAGCAAGAAGAATAAGTTATTTTTAATAAAAATAGTGATAGCTGTGATATAACCTCTTATGTGTTGACATTGCACTAGAGACGGATTACGCGCAAAGGTTTCTACCATACCAATAAAAAACACCCGCTCTACCGACTGGATTTAAAATAATAATATTTAATAGTTTCTTGCATGTAGCCCAGAAGATAAGTGGCTGTTCTACATCACCAATCACTTATCGACAAAACTTATGATACGTTTATAACCTAAGCACGTGTAAAATATTATTTTCGTCAGGCTTGCCCCACTGGCGAGGCCTCTATTATTTACGATATTTAATATACTTTGTACCTGCATTACGTTCAATCATTACAATAGCATGATGTGATATTGCTTTATCTGTCAAAATATCGAATTTTCATACTGTAAGTATTGCCATTAATGTTGAAAACTTTATATTTCTGCCAGGAAATCTGCCATTCTTTCGTTGTCAAAATCGTTTTCTGCTTAATTTTTCTTTTACATCGTCAATTTTCAAGATTTTAGTACGTAACACTATCTCTATAATAAAATAGATTTATTTAATGCAAAGTAATATTAAAATTGGTAAATAATAGCGATGTTATAAGCAAAGTCGCCGTTGTGCCACCGGTCAGCGCTGCCCCTCCTTACCGTAATTATTATAGATACAAGCACGCTGATAATAAAAAATAATTTCTTGACAATAAATTATAATAATTTAATCACAGTTTTATTTCGAAAGAGGAAAGCAATGGTAGGTCGATGACTGAGATAAAAATAATATTTACCACTTCTTGATTCGCCTACAACCGGAAAGTGTAATTCTGAAACTGTGGTAAAGTTTAGCACATGGCTGTCCGTGTCCAATGTCCATACTCACTGGTAAAATAGTCAAATGGCTAAGGGTTTCCGGTACGATTTGTATGCGGGCCTCGCTATATCCGCATCTTACTCCTCGCAGCATTCAAATTGCGCCAAGAGCCAATAAGACGCCTATTGTGCTGCATCCGGCTCCTCTTTTTTGTATCTTATTATTATTTTTTTTTCAAATAAGCCTAAGCTTCTTTTGCCAAAAATTTCTTTTAAGAAGTTACTCGAGTTACTCCTTACAGCGCAGCGTCTTTTAATAATACAATTTTTAGTCACATTCTATGAGTGCCAAAGCAATCATTTTATTTATCAAAGTTTGTCGTCACAAAATCCGGGATGAGTAAAATATTTTTCATAAGTTGAAATTAGTTCCGAAATTTTTGGACGACAGTTTCCTTTTTCTAGCACCAACCATTTTTCGGGACAGACGCAGCCTTTATTTTTATATATTATGTAAATGAAATATCCGCTTTGAATCTTCTGAAAATAATTTCTGGGTTGTTAGTCAGGAAACCACCGGAAAATGAAATAAAGCCAGGGTTAGCCAGGAATTCAAATTCGAGCCGGAAATTAATAAATTAAATTGTTTTTATAAATGTAAATATTTAAAGGTTTCGAAAGGTAATACAAAAATTTTCTTGAGATTTCTGGGAAAATTTTGAATGATTCTTTATTTTGCAAGAATTAATTTTAAGAGAATATTTCAGAACTGTTCAAAAGATTTCAAAAGAATAAATCGAAAAATTAAAAAATACTCTAAAAGATATTTAGGAGGTTCAAAAAGTTTACAATTTGTTGTTAAAATATTTCAAAAATTATGAAATTTTAAGTTTTTGACAAGTTGGAAATCAAATTTTGAAGGTTTGTAACAATTTTTAAAGGTTTCAAGACAACAAATTTTCCTTAAGATTATCAGAAAAATTATAAATAATTCAGTATTTTGAAAAATTAAATTTTGAACAATATTTGCAATATTTCTAAAAATATCTGAGAAAATCTTAAAGTATTCAAGGCAATTAAATTAAGGATTATAAGTTGTTGCGAAATTAAAAAAGTCAAACAATTGAAAAAACTTTGAAAGATATTTAGAAGGTTTGAAAAGTTTACAATTTGTTATTAAAATATTTCAAAAATTATGAAATTTTAAGTTTTAGATAAGTTGGAAATCAAATTTCGAAGGTTTGTAATAATTTTTAAAGGTTTCAAGACAACAAATTTTTCTTGATATTATGAGAAAAATTATAAATAATTTTGTATTTTGAAAAATTAAATTTTGAACAATATTTTGCAATATTTCTAAAAATGTCTAAGAAAAGCTTGAACTATTCAAGGCAATTCAATTAAGGTTTATAAGTTGTTGCGAAATTTAAAAAATCGAACAAATGAAAAAACTTTGAAAGATATTTAGAAGGTTTAAAAAGTTTACAATTTGTTGAAATATTTAAAAAATTAGAAAAATTTAAGTTTTAGATAAGTTGGAAATCCAATTTCGAAGGTTTTGTAAGAATTTTTAAAGGTTTCAAGACAACACATTTTTCTTAAGATTATCAGAGAAGTTATAAATAATCCTGTATTTTGAAAAATTCAATTTTGAACAATATTTTGCAATATTTCTAAAAATGACTGAGAAAATCTTGAAGTATTTAAGGCAATTTTTTTGATTTCAAAAGATTTTTCAAAACTTGAGGAATAATTTGAGTCATTTAAAAGATATTTGAGAATTCTTTTCTTAGTAGCAAGACCCTTTTCTATTAAAAACGCAAATTTTTCGTTGGAAATTAATTCTTTGTTTAAGGATTCAACTGTTTGTTGAAAAATAGTTTTTTTTCTGGTTCAATTTAACTGTAATTTGTCAAAATTCATTTTTATTTGATTGAAAATTTAACTATTTTGTGAAAAAAATTTATTTGTTGAAAATTAATTTTTTAACTTGAAATTTAATCATTCCATTTTTGTTTGAAAATGGATCTTTTTTGTTGAAAATTCATGTCTTTTGTTCAAAATTCCACGTTATTGGTCGAAAATCAATTTTCTTGGTTGAAAATTAGTCATATTTTTGTTAGAAAATGCAATTACTTGGTTGAACATAATTTTTTTGTTATTGAAAATTCTTATTTGCGGATTGAAAATCCAACTGTGTGTTTAAAAATTCAACTATGTATTTAACTATTTTTGATTTAAATTGAAATTTTTTTTAGTTGAGGTATCGATAATTATGCATTGTTTGTTAAAAATTCATGTTTTTTCGTTGAAAATTTAACTACTTAGTTAAAAATCGAACGACTTTGTTGAAAATTCATTTTTTTTATGAAGATTCATTTAAGTTGGAAATTCATATCTTTGGTTAAAAATTTAACTATTTGGTTCAAAATTACATTATTTGTTGGAAATTCATATTTTCGCGTTAAAAATTAAAACTGTTTTGTAGAAAATTCGTCTCTGTTGGTAAAAAGTTAATCTTTTTTGATTAAAAATGCAACTGTTTGAAAAATAATCTTTTTGGGTTGAAGATTCATCTATTTTGCTGAAAACTCGTCTCGCTTAGAAATAATAATTAAAAATTTGGAAGTATTTAGGAAAACTTGAAACAAAATCTAGATTTTTGAAGCCTTTGAAACAAAATTTAGAAGCATTTTCAGAATTTTTAAAGATTTTAAAAGAATAACATGAGAAAATTTTATATGATTTTTAATTTTGAAAAATGACTTCTGGAACAAACTTAAATAAGATTTTGAAACATTTCAAATGATTTCCTAACGTAGTGAGAAAGAATATAAAAGATTTTAAAGCAAAATTTTTAGTCACCACAAAAAACATATGTTTATAAAAGCAATTGTAATCTAATTGAATGGCTTTTCACTCGACACCATACATACAAAAAAATTTTTTTTTTAAATATAATAAGATAGCATAGGTGAACCGTATTTTGAATGCGTTGGTGGACAAAAAATAGTAGATACCCTGTAATTTATATGAATGAATATCCGTTGATCTAACTAGTGAAAGTAGTCTATTTTAGTACATTGTTGAATAAGTGTTTACAGGGATGAATGCTGATTGAAGCCAATTCTAAATCCATTAAATTTGGGCTCAGATTAGATAACGTCCATTTATTTCTATTGCAATGCATTTTTTTCATCTTTAAGAGCCCATTAGTTAATTATGGGAATTAAAGAAAAATGGCTTAATGGTATAATAATAATAATAATAAGAGGATAGTATTGAGGAGAGTGAATCGTCAATTTTTTAATTTTCCACTTTTGTAAATCATATTCCAGCTAATTATTGTTATTGGTTAGTTATAAAAAGACGGAGAAGCTAGATTAGAAGGTTGTTTCGTTTGTTATTTTACTTGCTCTAATTTGAAAATTATACCTTTGCATCACCTGTATTTAGAATTTCCATTAGAATGAATAATGGTCAACAGTAATAGACCTATAAATAATAAATAATGATATTTATCGTAGTTTCTATATCATGTTGTATT
Source organism: Andricus quercusramuli (assembly GCA_932178445.1). Classification (NCBI taxonomy): domain Eukaryota; kingdom Metazoa; phylum Arthropoda; class Insecta; order Hymenoptera; family Cynipidae; genus Andricus; species Andricus quercusramuli. Next base: position 223,894 of record CAKNXH010001960.1, read on the forward strand.
TCCCTTAATGAAGGTTATTAAGTAGGATGAAAAAACCCCATCTTAGTGGAGGGTCTGATAAGTACAAACAACCCATGTGTTTTCCAGAAACTTGAAGTCTTAAAAAAGGATAGATCAGGTAGCAACGATATGCTCGTGCCGTAGGGTCAGGGGTTTTGAAGCATGTGTTCAAGCTGTTTCAAAAATGTAAATATAGATCAAAGAGACCTGAATAAAAAACAGTACTTTTCTATTTTTAATGGTTGAAACTCGTTCAGGGGACCTAAAATTTCCCGAGACTGTGAAATACTGCTTAAAGAAGGTGAATTTTGAAAGCTTCTTTAAATTTTTAATTTTGGGAATTTTTAAATTTCAAATTATACAGTTTTGAATGCATAATTCCAAACTCGTTTAGTTATCATGATCTTAATTTTTAAATTGTTTAATGGGGAGTGAAATTTTTTAGAAAAGACATTGTGATAACCCTAAAGTACCTTATTTTCAAAATTTGGTCCCTATCCCTTTTTGCAGCCCATAATGGATCTTTAAAAAAATTTATAATTAAATCAAAACTTTCAAGTCAGACATTTTAAAAGAACGAAAAAAACAGGAAATTTCTGTCAGGAGTAACAGCAACAAGTAATCAATAAATTAACTCATGGGTTAATCACTATTCAATTCAGGTATATACCTATTTCTGAATTGTCTTGAATTCCTTTGAAATATATCAGGATATTTTGAAAGATTACGAAATTTTTTTAATTAATTCCAATAATTTGAAGGGATTATCAAGATTTTAGGGTATTTAAAACTTCTAAGACATTTTTAAGAGCTTTTAATTGTAAATATTCTAGATAATTTAAAAGGCTTCCAAAAAATTATTAATTAATTTCATTAATTTGAAGGGGATTTCAAAACGTTCGAAATATTTTAGGATAAATAATTCTCTAGAATTTTGGAAGATAAGGAACAATTTTACAGGACCTATAATTTTTTGAGTCATTTTAAAGGATTCCACGTTATTTTATGTATTTCATGAGATTTTCGAGGATTTGAATGATTTTTAGGGATTTAGCTCTCAAGGTATTTTAATATATTTTCTAGGATTTCAGGAAATATCATCATAGAATCTCACTGGATTATATAACATTTTAGTGGATTTTTCAGAATTTATCCATGAGTTTAATTAAATTTTAAAAGTTTACAATGAAATGTTTTATTGACTTCAGTAATTCAATGGGATGTTAAAGAATTTCCAATATTTTAGAAAATTTCAAAAGATTCCCAGAATTTTTAAATTTATTTCAATAGTTTGAAGGGATTTCAAAGACATGGATATATTTTTGGGTATTTCAATAGATTCCAAGGCATATTCAAGTGATTTAACCAATTTCAAGGGATTTCCATTTTTTTAGTAATTTTGAAGCATTTTAATATTTCAATGGCTTTTAATATTTAAATAAATTCCAAAAAATGTATTCAGAAGAAGTGAGGAATTTCGTAGGGTTTCGAAGATTTGAAGAGATTTTCAAATATTTTTTGCAATTTATTCGGAGTTCGCCCTGAATTCTTATTAAATTATCCTGAATTCTTTTAAATTCTTTTGAATTCTTCTAAATTCCACTCAATTTTACTCGATTCAATGGATTTTTAAAAAGTTTTTGTTTAATTCATCTTGAAGTCTTTCAAACTCACCTTAAATTCGTAGGCATTCCACCAAATTCTTTGAATGCCTTTTTAATTTTTTTAACTCATTTCAAACTTACTGAATTCAGTTTTTTTTTTCATATTTTTCGATTATTTTTAATTCACTTGATTGCTTTTTTAAATTCAGCTTGATTTGTCGTGACTTTTATCGAATTCTTTTCATTTTCCTTCAACTTCTCCGAATTCAATCAAATTTTACTAAAACAAATGCAATTTTTCGATTTTCAAAATTTTAAGAAATTAGTAGAGTTTCAGAAATTTAAAGAGATTTGAAATTATTTTTGGGAATTTACCCTGAATTTTTATTATTTTAGTTTGAATTCTTTTAAATTCTGTGCAATTCTCTTGAATATATTAAATGTACTGTAATTCTTCTAAATTTACTCAATTCTGCTCAATTTAATGGATTTGTTTGAATTTTTTATTTATTTGATATTAAAGTCTTTTAATCTCACCTTGAATTCTGAGGTATTTCATTAAATTTTTTTGAATTCCCTTGAATTTTTCTAAGCTTATTTTAAAGTTACTGAACTCAATGCAGTTTTTTTTATATTTCTAAATTATTTTCAGTTAATTCGATTTTTTTTAATTCCGCTTTATTTTTTATGAATTACCTCGAATTCTTCTCGTTTCAATTCCATTTCTCTAAATTCAATCAAATTTTACTAAAATAAATGCAATTTTTCGATTTAAAAAATGTTTCCAATTCACTTGAATTCTTTTGAATTGTTTTGTAGTCATTAGTCACTTTTTTGGTTAAAAATTAGTAGAATTTAAAAGATTTAAAGAGATTTGAAATTAATTTGGGAAAATTCACCCTGAATTCTTACATAATTTACTCTGAATTTTTTTTAATTCTTTGGAATTCTCTTGAATATTTTCCCTTAAATTCCTCGAAATTCATTCCCATTTCACGGAAATCAATCGAAGTCTTTTTATTAGAAAATTTTTTTCTAATCCATTTGAATTCTTTTGAATTTAACTTGAATTGTTTTGAAGCCTCATGAATTTATCCTAAATTTTGTATCCTTTGGTCCCTATATTTTATCTCATAGGGACTGTGAGGCCCTTATTTTTCACTTTTCAAATTTCTCTGCTCTCACCCCCCAGTTTTGTTTGAATGCCCAAAAAAAAAATCTCCAAATTTGAGCAAAATCGGTTAATATTAAGGGGTCGCGCAAATACCATAAAGTTTCCCATTGGTTTAACATGGGAAAAAGTCAGCTTTTTGTAAATCTAATATTTAAAAGCGATAATATGTTACAAATAATTTCGTGTTTTAGTATATCGTTCAGAATTCATCAGAGAATAAGAATCAATCATAAATTTTGAGGTTTAATAATTTTAAGCCACTCTTATGGGTCCCCAAAGAAAACCCCATAAGTGACAAATATGAATTTTACGTAATATTTCGGTTTATTGACGCTTCTTAAAAGTTCTTTTTGCATAAATAATCATTGATCAGTAATTTAAGAATACCCAGTCATTTGTTAACTAATATTCAATCCTTTAAACTATTTTAATTTGTTTAAACATCTACGAGTATTCGTAATAAACAAATTAGTAGTTGAAAATATTAAAATTCATCGAAA
>CAKNXH010001960.1:232171-368460 GCA_932178445.1 Andricus quercusramuli
AAGAAATCTTTAATTGTAAATTGTCAACATTAAAAATTCTTCAATTTTTAATATTTAAAGTTTAATGTTTTGCAATTTTGAAGAGGTACAATTACAAATTCTCGAATTTTCGAGATGTATAAAAAAAATTTCAAATTTGAATGATTTTTGAAATAAAGTGAAATTTCCGAATATAAATCTTTCAAATTGAAGAAATTTCGAATATAATCAAAATTACAGAAATTTCTACTTGTAAATTGTCCAAATTAAAAACTCTTGAATTTTAAAGATTTACAATTCAAAGTTTCACAATTTTAAAGTGATAAAATTCAAAAGTCTTGATTTGCAGAAGATGTGTAAATGAAAATTGTTAAATTTGAATGATTTTGGAAATCAAAATTCATGTTTTTAATGATAAATCTTCCAAGCTGCAGAAATTTTGAATGTAAATCAGAAATTTTTAATTGTCAAAATTGAGATCTCTTCAATTTTAAATATTTATAATTTAACGTTCTGCAATTTTGAACAGTTACAATTGAAGAAAGACTTTTGAATTTTAGGAATGTGTAAATAAAAATTCCTAAATTTTAATGATTTTAGAAATCAAACGTCAAGTTTTCAATTCTAAATCTTGCAAATTAAGTTTTGCAATTTTGAATATTTCCAATTGTAAATTCTTGGATTTTTAAAAAACAAAATTAAAAATTATTCAATTTTCAAGATTTATATTTTGAAGGTGTGTAATTTAGAATATTTTTTTCAAACGTTCAATTTTTAATATTTGCAATTGAAAATTCACGAACTTGTTTAATTTTTAATGTTTATAACATGAAATCATAAAATTTTGAACATGTTTTAATTTTGATGACTTTGGTAATCAGAAGTCAAGTTTTCAATTCTAAATTTTCCAAATTGAAGATATTTCGAATGAAAGACATCAAAATAATCAAATTTTTAACATAATAGTTAAATTTTCAACAAAAAAGTGGCATAGTTTATATTTAAATAAAAAAGGATGCAATTTTTACAAGAAACAACGAATTTTAAAACCAAAAAGACGAATTTTCAACAAATAAAGATTTTTCACGCATGAAACATAAAATTTTATCTAAATTGTTGAACCTTAAAGCCAAGAGGTTAATTTTCTCACAGAAATTAGTTTTTCAAACAAAAAATATGACTTTTTAAAATGAAGTTTCTACGGAAAAAAAGTTTCTACGAAAAAGAATTGAATTTTCAATCCAAAAAGACAAATTCTTTCAACCAAAAAGGATGAATTTTTAACAAAATATTTGATTTCTCTACCAAATAGTTGAATTTTTATTCAAAAAAGATGGAATTTCTTCTAAAAGAGATGAATTTTCAATACAATTTTTTTTTTAAATAGTTTAATTTTTATACAGAAAAGATTTCAGTTCTCTTCTCAACAACAAAATATTAAATTTAAACAAAAAGTAAATTTTCCACGAAATAATTAAATTTTCAACAAAACAGCAGATTTTTCAACCAAAAAGTATGACTTTTGAACAAGATTGTTGAATTTTCAACCAAACAGTTGCATTTTTATTCAAGAAAGATGAAATTTCGTCTAAAACAGATGCATTAAAAAAAAGAACCTTAAAAAAATAGTTTAATTTTCATCCAAAGAAGATTCCAGTTCACTTTCCAATACCAAAATAAGAATTGTAAGGAATAAGTTAATTTTCTGCTAAATAGTCCAAATTTAACCAAAATGTATAACTTTTTAACAAGATTGTTAAATTTTCAACTAAAAAGTTGCATTTTTGTCCAAAGGAAATGAAAATTTTACTAAAACAGGTGAATTTTTAATCATAAAGAAAAATTTTCAAAAAAAAAGAATTGAATTTTCATCCACAAAGATTCCAAATGACTTTGAAAACACAAAAATACAAATATTAAACAGAAAGTAAATTTTATATGAAATAGTTGAATTTTCAACAAAGCAGTGGCATTTGTATCCAAGAAAAATGCAATACTTTTATTAAAAAAGATGAACTTTTAAATCAGAAAGACAAATTTCCAGAAAAAATAGTTCCAAACTTTTTATTTTTTCTGCTTATATTTATAAAAGATTCCTTGATGTCTTAGTTTTATATTTTCAATCTTTCTTGAGTTACCCTTAATTAAAAAAATATATTTTTTAGGCATTTTAAAAATTTTTTTGTTTCTGAAAATCTCCTTGTGTAAAATTATAAAATTTTTGGCCATCATCCATATATGAGCAATTTCTGAGCCTGACGGGTTCAAATTTATAATAATTTATATAATTCGAAACTTTAAAAAGTGGTAAAATTCAAAGTGTTTAAAGTGACACACTTATGAAATAAATAAGTTCTACATCGAGTAATTTAAAATTCAAACATGATACACATTAAAATTTTAAACCCGTTTCAAACTGATAAATTCTGGATTTATTTTGAATATATTAAATTAAAAAGTTGCAGAGTTTAAAATTATAAAGACAGTTACAAAATTGTAGCACTTAAAAAATTGTGAATATTGTTTCAAATGTAAATAATTTTTAATTTAAAAATCCTCAATTAAGGTAAATGTCCCAGTAATCCTGATGTTCCTATAGTAATCTTAAAACTTTGTTACATTTTTAATAAATTGTTTTAAAATATGTTAAAAGTATCATTTGATGATAAAACTCATTTTTTTATAGCATTTTATAGTATTAATTAGAATTCAAATGCATTCAAATTAAATAAAAAGCAAGAAATTGGCGTTATGTTTACTGGAACTAATATCAGAATTATTGGGACTTTTAAGCCAAACCATTTTTGAACGTTTAGAAATGGAATACGTATAATTCAACCACTGCAAATTTGAATTTCCTAATTAATGTTTCATTGCCATTTTTCCATTGAAACATTAACAAATGAATTAGACTTTCTCATTTTATGAGCACTTTTCTTTATCAAAGGCATCAAATAAATTACATAACAGTTCAAGTGGGGGGGGGGGGGGTTAAAACATGTTGTTACGATTTGTTACGGAAGGAGGGGTCCTTCACTCATGTATGTAATTTTTGAAAAATCGCAAAAACTTTCTCCAGAAGATTATCTTTTTAGTTATAAATTTTATTATTTGGTTGAAAATTTAACAATTTCCTTAAAAAGACATATTTTTTTGCAAATTCAACTGTTTTGTTAGAAATTTGTCTTTTTTAATTCAAATCTCAACTCTTTTCGTATAATGTTCTGAAAATGTTCTGAAAATTTGTCTTTTTAATTTAAAAGTTCATCTCTTTTTAGCTAACTTATTTTTTATTAGAAAATTCATATTTTGATCTTGAAAAGTCAACTGGAATCTTTTCTGGATGAAAATCCAACTATTTTATAAAAACTTGTTTTCTTTTTAAATAAAAATTCATCTGTTTTAAGAGAAATCTCATATTTTTTTCATAAAAATGCAACTATTGGGTAGAAAATTCAGCAATTTTGTTAAACAGTCATCCTTTTTGGGAAAAAATTCGTCCTTTTTTAATTGAAATTCAACTATTTCCTAGAAAATTTACTTTTCGTTTAAAATTTGTATTTTTCTGTAAAAAAGTCTATCAAAATCCTTTTGGATTTTAAAAAAGTCATACTTTTTGGTTCAAAATTCGGCAGAAAATTAACTTATAGTTTACAATTTTTATTTTGGTGTTGGAAAGTGGACTGGAATCTTCTTTGGATGAAAATTTAACTATTTTTTAAAGTTTTTTTTTTTAATTCATCTGCTTTAAAAGAAACATTTCATCTTTCTTGAATAAAAATGCAACTGTTTGATTAAAAATTCAACTCTTTTTTGAAAATTTGTCCTTCTGATTTCAAAATTCACCTGCTTTAGCAGAAAGTACATCTTTATTGGATAAAAATTCAACTATTTGGTAGAGAATTGAACTATTTCGTTAAAAATTCATACCTTTTGCTTAAAAAAATTCGTCTTTTTGGATGAAAAATTCAATTTTGTTGGTGGAAACTTATTTTTTTGTTAGAAAATTCATATTTTGATCTTGAAAAGTCAACTGGAATCTTTTCTGGATGAAAATCCAACTATTTAAAAAAAATTTGGTTTTCTTTTTAAATAAAAATTCATCTGTTTTAAGAGAAATTTCATCTTTTTTAGATAAAAATGCAACTATTGTGTAGAAAATTCAACAATTTTGTTCAAGAGTCATCCTTTCTGGGTAAAAATTCGTCTTTTTGAATTGAAAATTCAGTTTTTTTTTCGTAGAGACTTATTTCTTGGTTAAAAATTTATACTTTGATCTTGAAAAGTCAACAAAAATCTGTTTTGACCGAAAATTCAACTATTATTTAAAATTTTTTTTTTTCAATTTATAAATTCATCCGCTTTGGTAGAAATTTCTTTTTTAAATGTAAATGCAACTTTTCGGTTAAAAATTCTTTTCTTTTAAGAGTTATATTTTTAGTTGAACATTCACCGCTTTGGTTGAAACTTTAACTATTAAGTTGAAAATCAATTTTTTCAAATTGAAAATTCAACTACTTGGGTGAAAGTTAAACTACATTGTTCAAAATTTACTTTTTTGATTGAAGGTTCATATCTTTGGTTAAAAATCTGACTGTTTAGTGGAAAAGTCTTTTGTTTGTTTAAAATCAATTTTTTAACTGAAAATGTAACTTTTCCATTTTTTAAGTTTGGTTTTTTTTTTAGTTGAAACTTCTCCTTTTTGGTAAAAAAAAAATAATTTTCCTGGCTTAAAATTTCATTTTTGTTGGGTAAAAATGCTTCAGTTTCGTGGAAAAATAATTTTTTGCTGAAGTCCTATTTTTTTTGTAAATTAAATTTTTGTAGAGAAAATTCGTCTTTTGGCTTGAAGGTTCAACAATTTAGGTAAAATTTTCTTTCTTTAGTAAAAAATCTTTATTTGTTGAAAATTCGTCTTTTTGGTTTTAAAAAACTTTTTTTTGTATAAATTAGATGTTTTTTGCTTGAAATATAAACTGTGACACTTTTTGTTGAGAATTTATATTTTTAGGTTGAACATTCAACTACTATTTCAACAATTTAATTATTTTGTTGAAAAATTAAGTATTTTGTTAAAAAGCCATCTTTTATAGTAGAAAAGACATTTTTGTCATTCAAAATGAATTAATAATTATATTTAATTTAATTTTAATTTAAATCAATTTTTAATTTATATAATTATATTATAATATATGTAATTAATATTCCGCTTATAAAAGATTACATGTTAGAAGTATTTCAAGATTAAAATGGTGGTATTTGAATATTAATAATCAAGGAAAATAAAAAATTAGACAAGGAAAAATAAGGGAATTTTGGTAATGAAGTTCTCGGACACCCTGCCTTATTGTACTAACAATAACTTGTAAAAGATTTTTGGAAACTAAAAATTACGTATAGAAAGAGTGGGGGGTGGTAGAAATATTTTGTTACAGTTTCTTGCTTTTTAAATTCATGTATTTTATATATGTCTCACATAATTTGTGGTCACCCCCTTATAAAATTATGTATGACTGTTGTTACTAAAAGTGGTTAAAATTAATTTAAAAACAAACTTTTTTTTCGCATTAGCATTATTGATCTTCTAGGGACCTAGGGCATGCATTGTTTCATTTCGAATATATAGAGAAATTTTTTGTCACATGAACAAGGTAATTTATTTTCAAATCTTTAAAGGCCAAAATGAATAAATAAATAGGTCATTTACTTTTCGAGATATGGTAAACAGAAGAAAGTTACACATACACGGTAAAAATGATGTCAAAAAATTAGATTTGAAAATTTAAGTAATTACAAACCTCCCTCTATGAGCCTAGGAGGAAGCAGTAAATAGTCCCCTAAACACGAATCTTCTTAAGACCTCAATTTTGAATTAAATGTAAAATTTATCTTCAAACTTCAAATACTGAAATTGCAACTTCTTTGTATCCACATCAAGATTAAATGTACCAAATATCAGATCTTGGCTGGTAAAACGAGGAATAAATGCATTTGGCCATCTGCCAGTGCGACTATTAAGTATTACTTACTCTAGAAATAAAAAAGTCATGCTAGGGGGTAGGGGCAAGTCATCATCAAATTGTCCGAGTGCAAGAAGTGATTATGGTTTATTAAAGAACGGTAAACCTGTGCAAGAGTGGTTGGAACCTGAAAACCGGTCACGACTTCTGATCACCTGCTCATGCATCTGTCTTCGTTTGCTCTCCAAGATCTCGTATATTATTTGTTCCCCTACTTTTTCTAGACTGAAAGCACCGGCCCCTCCCCCACGGATACACGTGCCTTCTGGTTCCTCTCGTTTTTCCATCTCGGGTCTTGGTCAGAGATCTCGACTTATTTTTTGAGAGCTGTTCAAATCTCGGCGAGGGTGAGGCGCGATCGCTTAACAACGAAAACCACCTGCCTCGAAGGACACGTGCTGACGAAGCTGCCCCTGGTTACCATTTCGAAGCAGCTGCTCCTCCATATACATTATACGCCATAGAATTTACCTTCTACCTGCACATCGCGCCTGTCTTCTCCACGGAACCGATTATAAAATGTAAGGATAAAAAGAGGAACTCGTGCATGAAGCAGAACACGAGCAGCAAAAGAAGAGAAAGGTCCAGTTTCGAATGTCCGAGATTGAGAGATAGGCCATTTTTGTTGGAAAACTGGTAGATGTTATTTAAGAGAAGTGAAAAGTGGATTTGTGATTGCAGTATTGAGTATTGACTGACTGGGTCTATTAGTGATCTGTTATCAGTATGATTGGTCACTATAGAAACATAAATCAGCTCTTGATCTAATTGATGATAATGATGAGGAAACAGCTCATAACTCTTGACAATATTATTTTAGAAACAAACGAAGGGAGTGCCTTACTTTAGATTCAGAAAGGTGACAGGTGACTTAGGGGCAAGGTGTGAAGTGGTGTGTCGGAGGGGAGTCAGTGGAACTAACCTCACAAACTTAGATAACGTTTAGTGCCTTCCCTGATAATATATTTTAACAAAATTTCCGAATTTAGCGAAAGATGGGTCTGCAATGGTGTAGTTAAAAAATAGACAAACATTCAAAAATAGCCCATAATTAGTAACGTAGTAATTATGGATGTCACTTATTTGAACTGCAGATACGCTCTTACTTTCTGATCGAGCGTATAATTTGATTCATGAAGGACTGAAACTAATGAGATTTTCTCTGATTTGACCAGGAGCCACTCATCAGGTGTGGTTAATTGCGGTTCATAATTAAGTGGCCTTAAAAGTGTCCGGACAGGTTTGACCATGATGAACGATATATGCCATATAAGAATATAGCATATACAAAGCACCTTGGTCGAGCCTAATGGAATAATAGCTGTCCACCCCCAGTTTTGTGGCTCCTTTTTCAATCGTTTTGAAAAGAAGAAGACCAAAAGAGGGACGTCCTGAAGCAGGACTGAAAACTTTGTTCGGGCCAAGTAAAGTGGTTATGAAGGGTAGGCTGCAAACTGGAGGTTATTCTTTCCTTTTCTTTTCTTCTCTTTTCTATCTCTCTTTTTGGTAAATCAGATGCATTTCCAGTTCTCTTCGCCTCTTGCCACGAGCAACAGTTGGCAAGAAGGAAACATCTGTCGGCCGCGCATGCGTCTCCCGCAGGTAAGATCTGCGTCTCAGGGATTCTCAAAATTTTGTTCTCGGAATTACCTTTCATACCTTTGGTCCACATATGTGTTAGAATTTCATTAGAGGCTGCAATCCGTACTATTAGGTAGATTCATCAATTGAATTTAAGAGGGTTGTTAATAGATGTTGGGAAAATGGTATACCATAATTGAAGATCATCATCAGTTTCTAGAAGGATAGGGTTGCTACAGGTCAGGGAACTCCAGAAATTCCGGAAACTTGAAACTGTTCCGGGAAACTCAGGGAAAACATGACAGAGTCAGGTCATTTTCCATAAACTGAAGTTGAAGTTAACTTTATTCTTTTGTTGAAAAATCAATGATTTTGCGAGCAATTTTGTTAAAAAGTCATTTTTTAAAAGGAAAATGTTGAGACTGAAACTAGTTTGTTAAAAATTATTATTTTTTTAGTTTAATGATTCATCATTTATCTTCTTCAAATTAAAATGCAACTATTTGGATGAGAATTCTATTTTCTTAAAAAATCATTTTTTTATAGAATATTAATCTTCTGGGTGTCTAATTCATTTTTCTGGTTGAAAGTTTACTTCTCTAATTGAAAATTTAACTGTTAGGTTGCAAATTCCTCAAATTCAAATGTTTGGTTGAAACTGATGTAATTTTTTTAAGAATTAATCTTTTGTTTAATTCTTTCATTTTTTGTAGAAAATTTGGTCTTTTTTGATAGAAATTTAATCTTCTTGGTTAAAAATTCATATGTTTGGTTGAAAATTAAACTATTTTGTTAACATTTTTTTTTGAAAATTAATGTTTATAACTGAAAATTTAACTATACCATGTTTGTTCTAAAGTTGATCTTCTTCAGTTTGAACTTTAAACTATTGGAAAATTGAAAAGAATTTAAAAATTGAAAAATTCAACTATTTGGTTGAAAAGCCCTCTATTTTCTTGAAAAATCTTTTTTTTATATAGAATATTAATCTTCTGCGTGACTAATTCATCTTTTTGGTTGAAAATTAATTTTTGTAATTGAAAATTTAACTGTTAGGTTGCAAATTCTTTAAATTCAAATATTAGGTTGGAAATTTATCTGCTTGGTTGAAAATTAAACTATTTTGTTGAACTTTTTTTTCTTTGAAAATTAATTTTTATAACAGAAAATTTAAAAAAATTGAAATTAAAAAAAATTGAATAGGCTATTGAAAAATTCATAATTCAGTATTTGATATTCAATTCAGTAATTCACATTCTTGTTTGAAAATAATTATTTTAGCTTATAAAATCATTTCTTTGGTAGAAAATCGATTTTTCTTCATTGAAAATTAATTTCTTAACTGAAAATTTAACTCTTTCATTTTTTGTAGTAAAAATTTGTCTTTTCTCATAGAAATTTAATCTTCTTGGTTAAAAATTCATCTGCTTGGTTGAAAATTTACCTACTTATTTTGTGGTTTTTTTGTTGTTGTTGAAAATTAATTTTTATCACTGAAAATTAAAAAATTCCATGCTGGTTTTAAAATTTATCTTCTTCAGTTTGAAATTTAGACTATTTGAATATTGAAAAAAATTGAATAAGCTATTGAAAAATTCATAATTCAGTAATTCATATTCTTGTTTGTAAATAATTATTTTAGCTTAAAAAATCATTTCTTTGGTGGAAAATCGATTTTTCTTCATTGAAAATTAATTTCCTAACTGAAAATTTAACTCTTTCATTTTTTGTAGTAAAAATTTGTCTTTTCTCATAGAAATTTAATCTTCTTGGTTCAAAATTCATCTGCATGGTTGAAAATTTACCTACTTATTTTGTTGATTTTTGTTGTTGTTGAAAATAAATTTTATAACTGAAAATTTAAAAATTCCATGTTTGTTTTACAATGTATCTTCTTCAATTTGAAATTTAAACTATTGGAAAATTGAAAAAAAATTGAAAAATTAAAAAAGCTATTGAAAAATTCAACTATTTGGTTGAAAATTTCTCTATTTTCTTGAAAAATTGTTGTTCTTTTATAAAATATTAATCTTCCGGGTGACTAATTCATATTTTTTGTTGCAAATTTATTTATGTAATTGAAAATTTAACTATTAAGTTGCTGATTCCTTGAATTCAAATGTTTGATTGAAATTGATGTAATTGTGTTAAAAATTATTCTTTTATGGCCATAAATTCATATTCTTGGTGAAAATGGATATTTTAGCTTGAAAAATCATTTCTTTGGTTGAAAATTAGTTTGTTTTTCATTAAAAATTAATTTTTGCAACTGAAAATTTAACTCTTCCATTGTTTGTAGTAAAAATTGGTATCTTTTTATAGAAAATTTTGGTTGAAAATTCATCTTTCTGGTTGAAAATTCGACTATATCATTGAACATTTTTTTTTATTTGGTTGAAAGTTAATTTTCTTACTGAAAATGTAGCTATTCTATTTTAAGTTGAAAATTAATCTGCTTTAGGTGAAAATTCAACTATTTTGTTTAAAATTTATCGTTTTTTTTTTTGGTAGAAAAGCAATCTCATTAGTTAAAATTTCATCTTTTCGGCTAAAAATTAATTTCTTTGGTTGAAAATTTAACTATTTTATTGGATATTCTTATCCGTTTTACTTTTGGTTGAAAATTTAACTTTTTCATTAAAAAATTAATTTGTTAAGTTGAAAATTTATCTTCTTTGTTTAAAATTAGTTTTTTTAGACGAAAAACTGACAATGTAACTATTTCATTTTTGCTGAAAAATTACATTTTTTTAAATTGAAAATTCCTTCATATTTATTGACAACTTCTTTCTTTGTGTTGAAAATGCATCTTTTTGCAGGAAACTTGCTTTTTTTGCTTAAAAATTTAACATTTTGGATCAACTGTTTTTTCTTTATTGAATGACAAATCTTGGTTGAACATTCAACTCTTTCTTTGACAATTCCTCTTTTTCGTTTGAAAATTGGTCTGTTTTGGTTGAGGATTCAAGTAATTTGTCGAAATTTCGTATTTATTGTATATCAACTATTGCTCTTATAATTCAGAATTTATTTTTATTATTATCGAAGAGTCATCACTTTTGAACGTTTGAACTGAAGATTTAATTCTTCAATTTTTGGTTAAAAAATGATTATAAAATGATCATAAAATTAGGTATGACTGTTATTACAGAAAGTGGTTAATGTTAATTTGAAAACAAATTTTTTTTGCATTAGCATTATTGATCCTAGGGACCTAGGTTAAATGTTGTTTTTTGCATTTGCTGTTGTTGCTTGTTAAATGTTGTTTTAAAAATGTTAAACGTTCAGGGAAAATGAAAAATTGGTCAGAAGAGTCAGGGAATTTCGAAATTGGGATTGTGCAGTAACCCTTGAAGAAAAAACAGGAAAGTAGACCAGGAAGAAGCTGCTTTCAGTTTACGAAGTTTATGTCGAGAAAAATGGGTGGACTTGTTTTCAGCTTCTGCCAGTCCAAATCTGTATTTTAGTTTTTAGTACTTAGATAGCTGCTGGCAAGTTCCCTTCCAGTGTACCATAAACGAGTAGTAACTCCGCCTTCTAGTCAGGAAAACGTCAAACCGGAAGCGATGAATTTCCTCGAGTTTGGACCTGATTTATGGATGCCTCGCTTGCCAAGAGCCTCAAAACTTCTCCAAGTCAAGAGCTTGAAAGAGGCTGAGAAGGTTGAAAATTTTTTCAAGGGATTGGGTGGAGTTTTACACCAGATCATGTGAAACTTTATGTTTTTATCAAAGGGAAATTATGTATTTTCGTTTTACGATCTTTCGTGGTACATACACTCATCGGTCTTCTGATTCTAGGGGCTATAATAGGATTTATGTCAACGAGAATTTAGATCTCGTAATCGGAAAAAGGGGGCAAAAGATTTATGTGAGAATTTTTTATTTTCAGAGAACTGACTTTTTTAGTGCTTGTAGTGAAAAAACATAATGCTTAATGGGTTTCCCATAATCTTTCGAAAGCGAGTAAATTTAAATGTACTATATGGAAAAAATGAGTACAGTTTTATTGTTTTTCTTACGGTAACATATTTTAAAAATAGAATACACCAAGCGCGTGTTGGAGAAATAAAGGATATTCTTCAGTCCTATTATATTCAAGATTAGATAACATTTGGGTTCTTTCAATTTTTAGATTTCTCTTCATTTTTAATTTTTTTTCCTTACTATTCCAGTGTTTCCAGCGACCGGGGAAATCTGGTAAAACCGGAAATTTTTCGGGAATCTGTGCATCTTGAAAAATACGGGGAAATTCCGGGAATTCATGAAAAGATCCGGTTTATTACACTACACTCGATACAGTAAAAAAATTTGGCCAATTTCCGGGTTTTCTCCAATTCACAATAAATTTTTTGCGATTATTGAAATTAAGGCTCTCAACACTATTCGAAAAATATAAAAATCCACGCTATTATTTTCAATGTTCTAAATGCCTAAATTTGAGAATAAATCAATAAATTACCAAATGGTTTGAAAATTATATTCAGTTTGAAGCAATTTTAAGTTAGGAACATTAAAAATTTTATGATTTTAGATGTTATTCAAACCGGAACACTTTTTAAATTTGATGTTAAATTACTTTTGCTTCAATTCGATTAAAATCAGTGATTCTTCAATTGTCATTTATACATAAAACTTCACAAATTTCACTTATAAATTAAAAATGTTTAAAAAATAAACAATTAAAAGTCTAACCTTCTAAGTTTGAATTTATCACTCTGAATATTTAATTAATCAAGGCATTCTGTTTGAAACAAATCAGTATCGAATTCGTTAGTTTGGAATATTTGAACTATAATTGCTCATTTTAAATAAATAGTCAAATATTCCTAAATACTAAAAAAGACCTTTTTTTTTAATTACAAAATTTCCCAGTGAATGCTTTAAAAATGGAATATATTTTAGACTTGAAACAATATTTGAACAGTTGGGTGATTATGTAACTTTTTCACTTTCATTTCCACTTCCACATTTACGAAATTCAGGTTGATTCTTTTTTTCAATTGTCGTGACAAATAAAATGAATAAAACGACAAGTGACGTGAATTTATAAAAAGTGGAGCGGAAGTTGAAGTGAAAAAGTTACATAATCGCCCCCAAGGATTTGAAATTAAATATAAGCGTAGTTTATAAAGTTTCAATCAGTCGTTTACATTTGTTTAATTACTGAAGCTTCTGAACTGAAAGAGTAACATTTTTAACTTAAAAATCTGTAAATAGTTTAATTTTGATCTCGATTTTGATTTTGAATAGACTCAGAATCGTTTATTCTAAAATAAATTATTGTTTAATTTTTAATACCCGAACTACAGTTCAATTTCAAAAATAATGTATTTATTTATATTTGCAATTAATTAACTTCAAACAGTTTTTAGCAAAAATTTTCAATTCCATACCTTTAAATTTTTTTAAATTGTTTAAAAATTGTCTTCTGAACTGAATTTTAGCAGAATTGAACTTAATGTTTAAAAAAATTTGAAATCGAACTTATTTGAAATTGCATTTATACCATGTGATATTTTAATATTTATGTTAATTTTAATGTGCTTGTGAACATCAACATATTTATTTGTGCAGAAAAAATTTTGGTTAGAAGTTTTTTTCAAGTTTTACTTTTTATTCCTTTTGGTATTTATTTCAGTAAGTTTATTTTACTATTTCAACGCATGTTTCGTTTTGAGTAATCATCAATTTAATGAGCGAATATTTCATTTAATTTTTTTTCTCACTGTTTCAAGAACAATAGCAAAATGAAATAATAATCAAGTGAAATTGCAATAACAATTTAATGGTAAAATTAACTTTTTCCATACCATTTCTTTCAATATACACTAATGGAAAGAAATATGGGAATATCATATTTTTTTAGTTGCATAAAATCATCTAATTTTAGTAATTAAACAAATTACTTTTGCTTGAAGTAGGATGCAAGTATTTCTTACTTCTCTTTCTGAAGTATTGCAAAAAAAGTATAAAACAAAATTTTCTTTGGATTTTTTGAAAGATAAATTTCCATAGAATATTATCGCCGTTCTGGCAGAACTGTTGCTGATTTTCTCATGGATTCTGCTGCCAAGATGTTCAAGATGTTCATTTCAAGCTATTTTCTTTAAAGCTTATCCTTTAACACAGCCTTCTTGGTAAAATCATAGCGACCCTGGTAAAAGAATATTAGTTTTGTAAAATTTTCTATTATCTTTTAGTACTTTTTTTAACTAATTATAATTTGCGAAATTGAGAAACGTTTATTACAAAAGAAAATCGGGAAAAGCTTTGAATCTTATCCGGGAAATCCGGAAATTTGACAAAGAAATTTCGCCAGACAGTAGACAGATACCCTGTTATTTATTTCTATATTCTGTACTTTGTATTTTTCTTTTTTTTTGAAATTTCAGATAAAAATATTGAGAAAAATCCTCTTTTTGGTCAAATTGAACTTGTTTGTAAGCATATATCGTCCGAGTTACCGTTGTTCCCTGTTCCAATGCAGAGTGCGTGACAAGTTAACGAAGCAACAATTCATTGGATATCCCGCTAAAGTTTGTTGAATCGATTCCCATGCGATTTGCATTTCTGGCCGTTCCAGTGTGTAATATTAAAATGAAAGGGGGCGGTGTCTGACTCATTTCAAAATTATATGTCCGCTTCTTCGACCAAGTCAGTCAAGGGGTCGCAACCCCTTGTTAGACGCGTCCAATATTCGTGGCTGAGTAATGCAAATAAAAGAGTCACCAATCTTTTTCTCTTATTACTCACGACTGCAATCGTGGTGCCCAGTCATATAATTTTTTTACGAATCAAATTATTCAGTTTACAACATTATTCCAAATAATGTTTATGTCATTTCAAGAATTTGTTTAGGTTTAATAAAATGCATTCGAACAAACTTTGTTGTTAGAATTAAGAAAACATTCATCTCGTTTCCACTACATATTTTTCGAATACTATAGCTAATATTTATTAGTTGTCAAAAGGCCACTTTTGTGGCCTAAAAAAGGTCTACACAAAATAAAAAAAATAAATTCAAATATTCAAATTAGGTGTGACTTTTTTGATACTTCTGTCACTAAGCGGACCTTTAAAAAATGGTAAAAAAAAGTTGGTACTTCGGAGTACACTGGAACCTGGAATTAAGAACCGTTTCGGGCATGGCTTTCAGTGGCCTTGAGCCTAAGTCTAAGGAATTCAAACGTAAACATGACGCATGACTGAGCAACGCATCAAATTCGGTCCCGCAGTTCCCGCATTAGCAAAATGCCGAGAACATCAATTCTAGGAATATCGTAAATCCGCTGTTCTTAATTCCAGGTTTCAGTGTACTGTTTTGTTTCATACCTAAAACTTTAGCGCAAGCTCATTCGGGTTCCCAATAGGATTTCAATAGGACTTTTTTACTCGGATGTTTAAGCTAATAAAAAAGAGGATCTTCTTTCGCTAATGAAATTGTTGATGGTCATTGATATGCAGTTATCAACCGATTGCAATAGAGAATGTTCTCTATCTTATGAAACATTTGACTCAGTTTGGTGGAATATTTGGGTCGAATAATCAAAGATTGGCATTTCTGATGATTTTCGCAAGGTGCATCGAAGATTTTGAGAAACACTGCATATCTGTGCCGAGCGCCACGCGACCAGGTCGTCCGGTCTGGGTGCCGGGTGTTGTTGAAATCAACGTGGTGGGGTTCCTTCGACCACTATAAGCAGGCTTTATACCTCAGTCGTCTCTCGGCTCTCACTCCGTCGAGGCTGAGATTCAATTAATTAAGATCCAGCAACTGGAAAAACAGAATCATTATAATAAATAAATAATCCATCAAAGACGAAAGCTATAACAATTTTCCCGGAAGATCTCAGTCAAGGTTCACGAGCAGCATAACTACCATCAGAGTCGTAGGTCAAGGTACCAGGGTGTGCCGGCTCACCACTATAGCATAATTAGTTCAACGAGTGTGACATTCTCGAGGTCAGGTCAACCCTTACTGAACACGCAATTCCAGGAAACGGTGTGTGAATTTCTGTAAATTCTGAAATTAAAAACTTATAAAAAACGTGAGTGCTTTCTAGGTATTAGGAAGTTCGGATGATCAAGGTTCAGATTTCGATGATCAAAGGTGTCAGATTTTGAAACTGACACCTAATAATCTCGGACCACTGACCCTCTTGAGAAGCTCTCATCTGACATCAAATGATACATCTCATTTCAGAAACGGTCAGTCACCTTTTCAAGATTCATCTCGACCTAATCAGACTTCTTGGAGGCAGGGTGCTAATTAATAGAGGAGCCGAAAGTTTGGCTGCCGACAAGCTCAGTTTGTGCCGAGCAATAAGAGAAAATTGTGGAAACGAGAACAGCGAAAGATAGGAGGCTGAAGAGAAGAGAAAAAGGAGAATGAGGACATCTAAATAGATGCAGGAATCCCTGACTGGCGCCATGGCGGTGTAGAAGCGCAAAGATAAAAAAGAGTTGGATAAAACGAGTCGCAAGCGAGTTCAGCGAACAAGAATCTGGTTCTTTACTCTGATTTTCGAGACTGAAGTCGGGACATTTTCCAGTATTTGTTTTTACTCGTGTTTGATCGGAGGAAAATGATGTGCTTGGTTCATTAACATGGTAGCACGTGGAGTAGTGAAGGTTCATCTCTGATGCAATAACCGATACTGTTATTTTTGGTGTGGATCACTGAAAGAGGATCATGCTGTGCGGGACTTTCAAACCCAGAAGGAGACACGTTTTGGATGAATATAGACTGATCAAGTCCAATGGTAGACCTAGGATAGTTTCCCGCAAGGATAATAGTCCTGGGAGGATGAGGAACAAATCATGCAAGTCTCCTCGACAGTCTCTCATCAAGGATATTCTTGAAACGGTGAGCATTATTAAAAATCGTAGACTGCTTGCTGAAGGATCTGGTTGACCTTGAAGCATTGGAAAGGTCTTATTTATGGGTCTTGGGATCCAGAAGATGGGAGTTGGTTTTAGATCGGCAAAGTTAGATTGGATGCTGGATTAGATGTGAGGGTAAATAATTTCAAATGATGAATACCGTTTGTAGTATTGAAGATGATTATAAATTAATGTAACGGTTGCAACTGAATGATAATTACATCACAAGAGTTAAAAATCATTAATTATAAACTGAGAGAAAAAAAAATTATAAACTGAGAGTCTTGGATACAATGGATTCTTTTTCCTATCATAGATTGGTTCTCCTAGTTTTTTGCCTGGTTGTGAAAGTATTGATTGTCCTCTCAGGTTAATAATTTAATTACTTTTATCTTGTATAACCTTGGAAATCTTTACTGGATATGAGTGATGGAATTGAAGCAAAACAATTTTGCAATTTGACCTGGTTGATGAAAATTTAGCAAACACATCGATTATAAGTAGGTCAGCGATGATATGAAATACAGTGTAATTATTCGATAATTCATCGTATGCAAGCAAAACAGATCTGAAATCAAAACATAACTACTTGAGCAAATGAGAATCTGCATTTTACTTATTTTATGCATACCTCGAGGTAGACTTAACTTCGAACATATGAGTTGAAAGATCGAAGGTTATAAGCGGTCAGGAGAGCCAGAGTACTCGCCATGTTCTTCGTTCGCTTTTTTTTTTTGTCAATAAAACTACCCATTTAGGCAGTATTTTAGTTTCCCATTGACTTTACATTCAAAGTACTCTTAAGATCCACCAAGTATGCTACTCTTGAATCTTAAATGAGGAACACAAAAAAACGACGTGAGAATCACGTTCTTCAGGGATGAAAGACATCCTCTAAAGAAAAGGAAAAATATATTCTAAAATAAATATATTTGCAAGATTTCTATACGAAAATCTTTTTTAGTTCCAAATTGAAATATGCTCTAGTTGTTGAATACGCTCTAAAATGTTTCTGCTTATCTGAACCATCCTTTGATGGAAGATTTTATCAGGTATGCCTTAGATTTGAAGTGGAGTAAGAAAGTGGATTGAAATGCAATTGAATGTTTTTGCATGAGTTTTTTTAGGTTCTTGAAGGTTTTTTTGAGTATCATCTGGAGTTCTGGACGGCCCTGGGACTTGGCAATCCTGGGAGTTCGCGTTGAGCAGGAGTCGTTGGAACTCTGCGGTTGACCTTATAAGGTGCCTCGACGATGTTCTCCCTGTCCATTAGAAGCCCTTTGTCGTGTGCTCATCCTCTTTTTAGCCGCCGCGTTCCTTTCTTTTCTGGGCGTACCTTCAAGCAACGTTTGGTTCGCATGCGAGGATCCACACGAGCAAAAGATTCGCCAGATATTTTGCTCGCGGTCAAGGGCAGAAGTCAGCCATTCGTTTTATAAACGCGTCCGAACTGGTCCATGAAATTGCTGAGCTATAAATAGCTTTCTTTCTATAAATTGACAAAATGTACTTTGGGTAAATGCGGACAGTCTCAAGTGTCACTCTTATCGAATTTAAATTTGTTTAGTGGGCAAAAAATAGCATTTCGAGCAGCATTTCATAATTTGCAAGTTCTTTTTTTTAATTATAAAAAAATTGGCATGTAAATTTTTTTTAAATTAGTATGTGTAGAAATTATAGAATTAAAATTTAACTTAATTGAGCAGTGAGGAAAAATACACGTTTTTTAAGGAAAATTCATCGAAGAATCAGGGAATTTCAGAAATGAAATTCGGTGGACACTGATGATTAAATTATTGCTCACTTCACAGATTTTCCTTTTTTCCCTTTCCAAAGAATTTAAATGCGAAATGAATTAACAGAACTCAATAAGAAAATTCATCTAACTTTCTTTAGAAGTTATTTCTTTTTAATTGAATAGTCTACTTTTAGGAAAAATCTAAAAGTCTCGTTTGGTTGAAAATTCTACTATTTATTGAGAAATTTAATTATTTTTTTAAAATGCAACTATTTTATTGAAAGTGATCTTTTATGGTAAAAAATTTAACAATTCAAAAACATTGGTCTTTTTTTATTGAAATTCCATTGATTGGTAGAAAATTTATCTTTTTTGTTGGAAGTTAATTCTTTTTACTTGATAAGTCGAATGTTATATTTCAGGATCAGAATTCGTCTCTTTTTGTTGAAAATTTAATTATTTTGTTGAAAATTCAAGTCTTTTTTTAAAAAGTAATCTTTTTTTGGTCAAAAATCTTTTTCAGTTGAAAGTTACTCCACTTGAATTGAAAAGTCTATTATTACATTTTTGGTTCAAAATTAATCTAAATTGCTTAAAATTTTAATTATTTTGTTGAAAATTCAAGTATTTTGTTAAAAAGTCATCTTTTTTGTTGAATGTTCAACAACAAATTGAACATTCATCTTTTTGGATAGAAAATTCGTTGAAACGTAATTCTTTGAAAAGTCTTTTACTATATTTTTTGTTAAGAATTCGGTTAAAAATTCTACTATTTTGTTAGAAACTCAATTATTTTGTCAGTCTTCTTTTTGGGAAGTTATATTTTTTCATTGAAAGTTAGTTTTTTTTATATAAATGTCTACTTTTATATTTTTTCTTCAGAAATCATCTCTTTTCGTTGAAAATTTAAATATTTGGTTGAAAGTGGAACTATTTTGTTAAAAAGTAATCTTTTTGTTTCGAAAATTCATCCCTTTTTTATTTAAAATTAAATTATTCGGTCAAACATTATTTTGTTCTGATTGAGGATTCAGTTTAAAATTAAAGTATTTTATCTTTGAAGTATAAGCTATTACATTTTGGGTTGATAATTAAACTGTTTTGTAGAAAATTCGTTTTTTGGCCAAAAAATTCAACAATTTGATTTAACTTGTTTCTTTCTTTCTCCTTTAGTATAAAATTAATCTTTTTTTGTAGAAAGAAACAGACTTTAAATCTTAGGAATGTAGTAACAACATTACTTTTATTTAAAAGACATCCCTTGTTTAGAGAGAATTTTCTGCTCTAAATTCTGTTATTTCATTTTCAAAGAGACTTTTCAAGTTGCAGATTGTTTTAATTATAGTTTTTTTGAGTTCTGTCATAAATAATTAACAATAAAATCAGTAGATGGCTTAATGGTATAATAATAACAATAATAATAATAATGTACAAGTAAAATTTTGTGGAAAGGTAGAATTGTGTATTTAGTAAATAGAGGCAGAGTGGCTCAGACAGTAACGTGCTTGGATTATTTCCCAGTATAATAAGTCATGATGTCGTGGGTTCGAATCCCATCACAGGAAAACGAAATGGGATTCCAGAATTCAGAATATTCTCGTTTTTCTTCTATGGATATTAAGTATGTTGAATCCATGAAATGTTTTAAACTTATTCTTCTTCGATTGGTACATTTTCTAACATTAATGTTCCACCGACAAATTTTTATTTGGCATAATCAATTCTTTTGCTGACTTTACTGGTAACATCAACTAACCGAAAAATAGTTATGCCAATAAATAAATTATCAGTGATATAAATGAGAATCAAATAATAATTTATTAATATATTAAACGCTCCATTATATATGAAATTAAACTTCTTTTGAAACAGCAAGAGCCTCGGCAAGAGCTGTATATAATTTGGTGTGAAGAAATATGTGCAATTACATTTTCTACAAATATCAAAACAATTTACTTTGGTTTCAATTTATCTGTGACTAGATTAAGAGAAATATATATTTCGATCGTGGAATTGTCCAATTATGTTTTGCCTACACTTATTGCTGTAGAAACACGTTATATGTTGCAAAATCTTAATGTCAAGAAAGATAGTAAATTACTAATAAGCAGCTCTAGCTTATGCTACCTGCGTATCACAAAATTATAATTTCTAGCGACCTATTAGGTAACTCAGTTGATGGACTTTAATTTTTTTTAAGCTGAAAATTATCCTTAAAAAGATTCAGGAAGCATACTATCCTTCAAGGATGCCGCATAAAATTAAAAATATTCTCTTCTTGAAAATCTCCTTTGGGATGATTAAAGGAATAGTTTACTGTAGATAGAGTTGCCTTTTAATTTGAATGACTTGTATTACTCCATCTCTGATTTTTTTTAAACAAATGTATCATTTGTTACCATTTTTGTCCGTTTTTGATGGTTTTTAATTTAACAATGCGCTCCTGCATTTTCGATATAAATTCCGCAATGATAGAGAACAATGGAAGCGATCAACCTTTTATGTTTTCATTCGTCTTGGCGATGATGCTACTCAAACAAGTGTAAAAAATTCAAGAGCCCGAGAGGTAAAAACAAAAGGAGGAAGTAATCGAAACAATCCTTGGATCGCCCCAAGCGAGATTCTGGTGGGTGTTTTTTGCGGTGACAAAAACTCGACAAACTGCATGTTTGAAATCAAAAGTCAAGACCAAAAGCAATGAGAGGGGAATAAGTAAGAAGAGGAATTCTCATGATGATCGAAATGGTGTTCCATCATTTAGTGGCATTTATTTTAGTTAAAAAGATCATATTTAGCCTATTATCAATATTCCATTATACTTAAAGCATGAACTATTAGGATACTTATTTAAAATAAAGAACTTGCATTTTTCGAACATTTATTTCTTTTTAGACATTGTACCGCATGAGAGCTAGAATTTGGCAAAAGAAGTGGTACAAACGGATTTCTCTTCGTTCTTTTTCCTTTTTTGGCAGCAATTTGTGTATGCACGACTTGTTCCATGTTAGTCTTTTTGTCTTCGGCCCCCTTGTCTTTTCATGGACTCCGACTGGATTCATTTCGTGGTACATTGTCTCATCGCAAATTTTTCAACAACTTCTTACAGCTACCCGAATAATTTAGAGATACACATGTACCTGTACATTGTACAATGTACGATGTGCAGTCTACAATTTTTGAAAAGAATCTGCTTTTGGTGTACGAAGTCTGAAAATATAATCAAATATTATGGAATATAAATTGCTATTATAAAAAAACTTTGATAGAAAAACTATGATATTCTTATTTAGATTTTAAATCTTCATTTTAAAGCTGCTTTAAAAGAATAAGCAAAAATGATTATACAAATAGATCTTTTTAAACATAAGCACAGGACTGTCACACAGCCACTTTTAGTCACTTTTAGTCACTTTTTTTCAAGTCACTTTGTTGTAACTTTTTTAGGAAAATGTCACTACATTCACTTTTTTTAAGGAAAAGGCCACTTTAGCATCCACATACAGACTTCAAACTCTTTTCCCGCTTTTCCTCCTTTTAAAAGAATTCTTATTTTTTCTATATTTTCAAGAAACCTCCCCTTTTTCTAGTTTTTTTTTTGCGTGAATACGAACTGAACTAATATAAACCAATAAGAAAATTCAACTATTTTTGGTGAAAAAATGATTCTTTTTGTTTGAAACGTTTACTGTTAGGAGAGACCACCCTATAATAGATAATGAAGCCACAATAGATAATCATTGTGTCAAATAATTAATTTAATTCAATTGATAGATAGGACATTATGTATGTTAATAAATTAAAATTAGAATTAATTATTTCAGGTATATTTGTGCTTTTAATTGATGTTTATCTACTGTGCCATATTTATATTTTTTATCAAAAGCTCAACTGTTTTGTTGAAATTTCTTCATTTTAGATGAAAAATTCTTTTTTATTTTAAGAAGTCATATTTTTTGGTAGAAAAGTCATCTTTTTTGGTTCAAAATTACCCTTTCATTGAAACTTCAACTGTTTGATTGAAAATGTCACTATTTGCGTTCAAAATAAGCTATCTTGATTGAAAATTACCTTTTTTTGTTATAAACTAATTTTTTTGAATTAAAAGTTCAATTTTTTATCAAACATTTGACTTTTTAGCTTAAAAAATGTATTACCATATGTGTGAACATTACTTGTAACATTTATTTGAACAGTTTAGCTTAAATTAGTGACTTTGTTCAAGTACAGTGACCTATGGCAGCCTTGCATATGCAAAACAAAGAAAATGGAAACTTCATTCAACTAAAATTCTTTAATAGGTTTGCACTAGTGAATGAAAAAAATATCTTATTACCTATAATTGTGTTTAAGTGCAAAATTGCTCAATTTCTTCTCTCAGGAATTAACATTCTTGCACCTTTTAATACATCCACCTGTAATTAAAAGTAGTAGCTTGAGCGTCTGGAAATAGTTACCTCGAGTAAAATATTAAATTGAACACTCGTACATTTTAAGAGAGTTTTAAAACATGAGAAATTCTAAAATCTGAATATAAATCTGATTTAAATAATAAAAGTAATAAACTAATAATATAAACTAATGATAATAAAAATAAATAATCATTTTGAAATGCTTGACAAAATTTAAATTAGTGATTTTGTTTTACAAATAAAGCATCTATGTCTTTGTTGAAAACTCGTTTTTGGTTCAAAATTAATTTTGGTAACTAGAAATTTGAATATTCTATTCTTGGTTGAAAATTGATCGTTTTCAGCTCAAAATTCAACTTATAAATTTGACATCAAAAATTTATATTTTTTGGTTGAAAATTCAAGTACCTCGTTGAGCGTTGAATTTGTTAAACATTAATATTGGTTGAAGACTCAACTATTCTTACTAAAAATTGATTGTTTTCAAAGAAGATTGAACTAATAGGTATTCCATTATTCGTTAATAATTGATCATTTTTAGATGAAAATTTAGCAATTTGGTTGAAAATGTATGTATTTTGTTGTGGATTCGCTTTTTTTGGGTTTTGATTGATGATTCAACAATTTGATTGAAAATGTATGTATTTTGTTTTCAATCCGTCTTTTTTGATAGAAAATTAATCTTCTTGTTTGGTAAATTGACTAGTTCGTTGAAATTTGAACTACTTTGTTGAAAAAATCATTTTTTAGTTGAAAATCCATCTCTTTGGTTCAAAATTTAACTATTTTGTTGATTTTTTTTTTTTTTTTTGGAGAAAATCTATTTTTCTACACCAAATTTAACTATTCCGTTTTTGGTTGTAAGCTCATCATTTTTAGTTCAAATTTCAACTGTTTGCTTAAAAATTACTTTTTTACATTCATATTTTTGGGTTTAAAACTCGAATGTTTTGTGGAAAATTCTACTTTTTCGGTTAAAAATTCTATTATTTTCGCAGAGAATTCAACTATTTGGTTGAAAATTAACTTGTCCGTAGAAAATTCATATTTTTGGCGGAAAAATTCAACTCTTTTCCAGAGAATTTAGATTTTTTTTTTAAATTCATCTCTTGCGGTACAAATTTTATCTTTCTTGGTTCGAAATGCAAATAATTGTTTGAAAATCAATCGTTTTTGGTTGAGGATTCAACTATTTTGTTGAAAATCTGTAGGTTTTGTTGTATTAATTTCTTTTTTATTTAAAATTCAAATCATTTTTTGATTGGAATATCAACGATTTCAATTTTTGTTGAGAATATTTATTTTGTTTAAAACTTAATTATTTTGTTGAAAAATTGTCTTTTTGGATTGGAAAATTAACTATATGGTTGAAAAAGTTTTTGATTGAATTTTAATCTTTTTTTTCAAATTCGACCATTTTATTAAAAGTTTATTTTCCTAGGTTGAAAATTCAACTATTTGGGTGAAAATTCGCACACGGTTGAAACCCGAAAAATCTTTCAATTTAAAAATTCCAATTGTTGTGTTAAAAATTCGTCTCTTTTGCTTAAAATTTCAACTATATGTGATTGTAAATACAACTTTTTGGTTGATAATTAATTTTATTATTGTTGAAAATTGAACAATTTGGTTTAAAATTAATCTTTTTAGGTCGAAAAATTAACTATGACGTAAAAAATTCAACTATTTTGTAAAAATAATCGTTTTTTTGGTTTAAAAATTCAAATGCTTTGTCGAAAATCTTCTTTTAGGTTGAAAATTCATCTGTTTTGGTAGAAAAGTGTTCGGGTGAAAATTCAACGATGTTTTAAATAATTCGTTCTATAGCTTGAAGATTCAACTATTTGTTTGAAAATGCAACTGTTTGTGATTGAAGTTAATTCTTCTTTGTTTCAAAATTTGACCATTTGATTGACAAATATTGCAGTTGAAAATGCAATTCATTTCGACTTAAAATTTGAATCGTTTTATATTGAAGTCAATAAGGTACCTATAAATTAATTTGATATAAAAAAATGCATTCCCTTATTGCTCCCCTATTTGCGTAAAAATTACCCTATTTTTATTGTTTCTAGGGCATTTTTGTCTCTGAAGTCTATATCAAAATGTTATATGTTACCACGTTTTGTGTTGAATTTCATTCGTTTATCCAATGCAATCGTAGACAAATTTTCGACTCTGATAATAGCAATAAGAAATGATACAATCGTCTTCCGTTTTGCGTTTAGCATAAAAATTCGTTATTTCTCAACAAGTAGACTACTTGTCGACCGAAGATACTGAAGTGGCGCCTGAATAGCGAGCGCATTTCTCAGATCTCTTTTGTTTTAAATCTCGAGTTAGCATCGGCATAATGCGGCATTATGCTGATAGGCGACGAGACCAAGATTAAGCACAAGAGTAAGGCGATGGAAGGAAAGAAAGGGGGTGAATGACTGACACATGAAACACGAAAAAAAAGAACCTTTTCCATAATGCATTCACAAAATGTTATTATGTATTTATGTTCTGATTTGTTTTGACCTTATTTCTCTGTTCGATAGAATATTCAGGAATTGGGTTTGCTTCAATCGGATTCAATTGATAAAAATGACCCTCCAAAAGGTTCCTGCTTTATAAATCTTCCCAGTTTTTAGAGTCTACTGCAAAAAGTCCAGTTACCAAATTCAAGGCCCAAGAAAAATGTTTTTCAGAAAAAGCTTGTCGGCTTTTAAGCCACAAAGAGAAACGTTTAATTCTTATTAAGTTCACTTGATAGCAATAATTAGAAGAAGTACCGCCTATGTCATCACGAAACCGTAGCACAAGTCGTCAGGGGTTGATTCTGCAAGATTGAAATGAATTGCAGTTGAGAAAAAAAAATTGTAACTGGACGATGCCACCGATTGCGAAAGTGTCTCGTTTCGTTTAACGAGTGTCATCGTTCGTGTAACAAACGACCGGTTTTGTTCCCTGAATGATTATTTATTTAGTGTCTTGTACAGTTGTACACTGCAGAAAACATGAGTGCAGTTTGATCAGATGTGCCATAATTTACAAACACTGGAACGAAGACGACCTCAATCATTTGAGCTGGTTACGAGGGTCGTGTGCTGTCAATTTTTATATGACTGGAAAATTTGATTGCACACTGAGAAAAATGTTTGTTTGATTCAAGCAAATTTTATTTGAATCAAACAAATTGTTTCTTTGATATGGGGTCAAGCAAATGTTTGTTTGTTTCAGTGAAATTCTTTATTTGACCTTATTTATTTGATTTAAATACATTTTTATCAATGATTATTATATCTATAAATGATTCTTAAAAATCTTCAATTTAGTAGTTAAGAAGTACCTGCTCTATGCTCCTAGCGTTTTTTGTAGGATTTATCGTATCATTATTATTATTATTATTATTATTATTATTATTATACCATTAAGCCATTTCCCTTCCGGGGTAGGCGTGACTTGTTCGGTTGGGAGGTGGTGTAATAGGTATATAGGTACGAGGTAGATCGGTATATGGGTACAGGGTTGTTGGGTATATAGGTGTTAGGTATAGATGTTTTAGATTGATCTGGAGTTCTCGTGTTATTTATATAAATTACACGTTCACTCCGCAACACTGCTCCGACCCAGGTTGCTGATCAATCTTTCTAGCGATCACCCCAAGTGAGGAGCCTCACAAAATTGTTATGTATGGTTCCCCACTTGGGCCCATTAGTATCCAAGGTCTTTGTTTCAGGCATCATTCACTCTATCGTCACTCTGTTTATAAACTATTTGTCGCCACACATTTCTGTCCTGGCATACTACTCTAGCTTCATTCACATCCATGCATTTTTTCATGCAGGCTCTTGTATTTCTATGGCTTCTTATGTCTCTTCGTATTAGTGTCTCATTCACAGATTCTAACCATTCTTTCGGCGGTCTACCTCTGGGCAGTCTGCCATTTACTTTACCTTTATACACTTGCTTGGTCAGTCGTTCATCTTCCATTCTTTCAAGATGTCCGAACCATCTTAACTGATTTCTTTCCCATATGTCAACTAGTGTCTCTCCTGTACCACATTCTTTGAGGATTGTCTCGTTTCGTACTTTGTCCATCAGTGTTTTCCCGCATATTATGCGCAGAGGTTTCATGCCGATCGCGTTGATTCGATTTGCGAATTATATTTTTTGTTTCAATCCAAAAAATTTTTGTTCAAACTCGAATATATTTCATTCAAGCCAAAACCTTATTTAAATTAAACAAATTGTATTTAACAAATTATTTGTTTAAATCAGATATTTTTCATTTATTGAAATAAAATAAATGTTTCGTTAATTCCAACAAAATATTTGTTTCTTTTAATCATACGATACCCCTTACATATGAAGAGGAAAGACGAATTTTCAACGCAATAATTGAACTTTTAACCAGATATGTAGTTAAATTTACAAGCCAAGAACACGAATTTTTGATAAGGCAGTTGAATTTCCAAAAAAAGTTGCTTTTCAACTAGCAAAGTTGAATTTTCAATTCAAAAGGACGAATTAAAAAAATAAATAAGGTAATTAAATTAAATTTTCAACAGAATGTTCAATTTTTACCTGAAAAGACGTATTTTCAACCAAATGGTTAAATTTTCGAACAATAACGATTAAACTTTAACCAAAAGCATTCGCTTTTTTAAGAAAATATGAAGAAAAAAATGATTCTTTTAAGATATTTGAAGTTTCGACCCCAAAAGTTAAAAAAAGTTTTCAATTATCAATTCAAAAGGAGGAATTTTCAATAAAACAGTTGAATTTTCGATCGAAAAAGATGTCTTTTTGATAAAACACGTGAATTTGCAACCAAATAGTTGAATTTCAAAGCCAAAACGACGAATTATCTACAGAATCGTTGACTTTTTCAGCTAAAAATATGATTTTTCAATAAAAAGTTAAATTTCTACTGAATAGTTACATTTTCAAATAAATATTTTAATTTTTAATCAAATAGTTGATTTTTCAACCCAAAAAGGTGAATTCTCAACGAAACATGTTGAATCTTCAACCAAACCAGATCAAATTTGCTTTAAAGAGAGTTGCATTTTAGACCAAAAGGGGCGAATTTTCATCCAAGAAGATTAATTTTCTACCATAAAAGACGAATTTTCAAAACAATACATTAAGTTGCAAATAAACAGTTGAATTTTATTATTTAATATATATATATACATATATTTATTAATTTATTTTTATTTTGTTATTTTAATAATTGTTTATACTACGAATAAAAACAAAGGCCATTAAAATGATTATAAGATAATAATCATTAATTTAAATTTTTTTAATAATATTTAAAATTTTACGACAAAAAATATCAATTCAATTAAAAATGGAATAGTAAAATTTTCAGTTAAATTAATTTTTTACCAAAATCTGAAATAAAGAAAAATGAATTTCCAACAGAAGAGGTCAACATCCAATCAAATAGTTGAATTTTCAACCAAAAGGATGACTTTTTAACTAGGGAAAATAATTTTCCAGAAAAGAGATGAATCTTCAACCAAATAGTTGAATTTTTAAATAAAAAAGATCAATTTTCAACCAACTAGTTGAATTAAAAAAAAACATTTTGGAATAAAAATGGACTATTAAAATTTTAAATTGAAAAGATTAATTTCTAACCAGAAGTGAGACGAATTTTCAATAAAATAGTTAAATTTTCAACCAAAAAGGCGAGCAAAAAGGTTCATCTTCAACCAATAAAATAAATTTTCATTAAAATAGTTCAACTTTTAACCAAGTAGTCGAATTGTTGACTAAAAAGATGTCTTTTTATCGGAATAATCAAATTTTCAAAAGAATAATTAAATTTACAACAATTTCACAAAGTTTTCAAAACTTTCAAAAGATTTAAAAGACTTAAAAGATTCGAAAAAGGCTACAGTACATCAGATTTCAAATATTTTCAAACATTTCGAAGATTTGAAACCATTTCAAAAGGTTGCAAAACATTTGGAAAAAATTTAAAAAGATTTTGATTTGAACCGATTTCACTAAGATTCCAAATAATTCAATAATTTCAACGAATAAAAAACATTTCAAAAACAAAGGTTTAAGAAAATTTGCAAAAATATTCCAAAAGATATCACAAAGATTCATACAAAATTTCCAAAGATATCGAATATTTCATAAAGATTTTAAAACTTTTAAAAGATTTCAAATATCTTTAAAAGGATATAGTAGATTAGATTTCTAAGATTTAAGAAAATTTTACACAGATTAAAAATATTTTAATGATTTCAAATGAATACAAAAGATTTAAGAAAGATTTCACAAATATTTCAAAGATTTCAAAAAGAGTGCAGTATACCAGATTTGAAAGATTTCAAAATATTTCGAAGATTTTAAACGATTTCAAATATTTCAATGATTTCAAACGAATAGGAAAGATTTCACAAATATTTGAAAGATATTAAGCTATTTCAATAGATTTCAACAAATTTGAGAAGATTTCAATGATTTCAAACAAACACAAGAAGTTTCACAAACAAAGATTAGAGAAAGCTTTCAAAAATTTCAAATATTTCACAGAAATTTCAAGATTTCCCGAAGATTTTAAGTACTTCAAGAGATTTTAACGAATTTACAAAGATTTCAAAATATTTCAAAAAGATTAAAAAGTTTTCAAGGGTTTTAAAGACGACATATGTTCGCAATAAGTCAAGAATTTATTTATTCATTGTTCTGCTTTCTTCAAAACTTGTTGGCCAATAAAAAATGAAATGGCTTATTTTTTACATTTATAACGAACGGTTATTTCATTATTTTATAGAAAAAATGAGTCTTAGAAAAACTCGACTTCTTGTCCTGGAAAACCTTATTGAATTTCGTTTCTAAGAATCGCTGGACACCCTGTATTTTAAAACAGAAATTGCATTACAGCCCTATTTTTCTTTAAAGAAAGTAAGCATTTAAGCCTGCCATTCTAAGCATCGGGGAAAATCCGGGAAATAGCTGGTAGTTTTGTTAAAAACCGGGAATTTATAGGTTTATTTTTTTATTTTTGCAATAGATATCATCTCGCTCATCGAAAAAGAATTTGTTTGGAATTGTTTTTAGTGTAACTAGCCATCATCGTTAAAATATCGATCATTTTTTATTTGAGATCTTAAAGTTAATTTTTCGTTCAAAAAGAAATGTTCCTTTTCTACTATATTAAACAAAAAAATTTCATCTACATACTGATGGATCAAGTGTCTAAGAATGACGAAGAAGGTGTAGATCTCCAGACAATGAGGGTACGTGGGTTAGCTTTCGCATAGATGACAAGGTTGTTATAGCAGAATCAATCGAAGACTTGCAAAGAATGTTGAGCAAGCTAAATACAAGCATGAAGAACTTTGGCCTCAAAATTAACTTAAATAAAACAAAAATGAAATAAAATAAAAAATTTTATGTGAAAAACGGATACAAAAATAAAAAAAATACCGGCCTGTCCTGTAATATCCACCGTGCCATAGCTGATTCTCCGCTACAACTGTAGTTCAGTTGTGGTAGGTATACAGTTTTTTTTTTTTCAAGAAATGTACTGAACGTTATCTAAGTTTGCAATGTTACTTTCCCCCCCCCCCCTCCCCTTCAAATTGGTAACGTAGTTTATGGACGGCCCCTTATATCTTAACTTCGTCTGTGAACTACTTTTCTTTAAACAAAAAACTGAAGCTTAATGTGAATTTCAGCTCTAATTTTATTCAAAGATTGTGAAAAGGATAAGAAAAGCTCATTTTGGGGTTGGTTAAAACTCGTATCGTAGCATTTACGGTTGAAGAACGTTATAACTGGCAGAGGAAACTGCAATCTGATAGCAATCTGGATGTACATCGAGACGCGTCGCGGGTTGAATTTACATATCATGAAGTATCACTGACTGCGGCGCTGAGCTGTCTTAATTGGTCAGAGTGAAGTGCAGTAACCAGTCTGTCGTTTTCAGCTGCATTATCGATAACCTATAAACTCGAGAGTGCGTACCAAGTTGGCGCCAAGTTTGCATAAATCTGGAGCGAGGGTGACGCTACAGCAAGATAGTCGACAAATAAGTGCGTCCTGGAGAATTCATAAAATCCGCAATTTACGATTTCGTATTTCAAGTGTCTGTGACAAATAACTTCAAGATATAGGGGAAATAAAAAAAAACTTCAAAAATGCGAGACAAAATGTTGGCGCCAAAAGTCTTGATTCAAATGAAGCACTTCATGGTCCCCTTATGTGTAATGAATATTCTCTTCTATGATTACGTTTACCGGTTAAACCGGTAATTAGCCGGCCGTTTTGAGCATCGGGAAAAATCCGGGAAATAGCAGGTAGTTTTGTTCAAAACCGGGAATTTACAGGTTTTTTTTTTTACTTTTGCAATAAATATCGTCTCGCTCATCGAAAAAGAACTTGTGTGGAATTGTTCTCAGTGTAACCAGCCACCGTCGTTAAAATATCGATCATTTTGTATTTGAGATTTTAAATTTAATTTTTCGTTCAAAAAGAAATGTTCCTTTCCTAATATATATTTTTTTAAATTCCATCTACATACTGATGGATCAAGTGTCTAAGAATGGCCCTCTTCGACGAAGAAGGTGTAGATCTCGAGACAGTGAGGGTACGTGGGTTAGCTTTCGCAGATGACAAAGTTATAGCAGAATCAATCGAAGACTTGCAAAGAATGTTGAGCAAACTAAATACAATCATAACGAACATGGGCGTCAAAATTAACGTAAATAAAACAAAACAAAAATAAAATAAATATATACTTAAAATATATATTTGAGAACGAAAACTTCTTTTTTAGACATACTTATTTAGAACATAGTAATTAAGTAGGTTATCTAAATTTATGTAATCAATTATTGATAATTGGCGTATCAAAGTTACAATTTAGGGATACTCTGAATCTTTCGCAAATAAATTGAAAACCCGGTTTACGATAAAAACTGATTTGAAGTTGGGAGTGCCACTATAGGTCGCGTGTTACATATTTTATCTGCAAATATAAAATTTACCCACTTCCGGTCATTCCGGGAACATAAAATTATAATGTTACTAAATAGGGCAGAACGTCACAATTTATATTCTAAAATCACATCAGTTGCTACTTTGCATAGAATTTTCACTGCATTACATTAAATCACAGACTTTACACAATTTCCCCTATTTCACTCTTTTCCTCTCTTTTAAACAATTCCTCTTTTTCCCCTGTCTTCTTTGTTATTGAAAAGTCTGCTATTATATTTTTTATTTGCAATTTATCTCTGTTTGATGAAAATTCTATTTGCTCAAAAATTTAAGTATTTTGTTGATAATTCAACTATTGTCTTTAAAAAGTCATCTTTTTTGGTTGAAAGTTAATTATTTTGTTTGAAAGTTCAACTATTTCCTTAAGAAATCATATTTTTTTGGTTGAAAATTCAATTGTTTTGTTGAACATTCGCCTTTTAGATAGAAAAATTAACCTTTGCGATAGAAAATTCATCTGTTGGTAGAAAAGTAATGTATTTTGGTTAAAAGTTCCTCTTTCTTGGTTGAAAATTCAACTGCCTTCTGAAACATTCTGCTTTTTGACATGGAAATTTTACTATTGGTTTTAAAATGCAACTGTTATTTGTTAAAGTTTCATTTTTTTGTTTTGAAAATTCGATCATTTGGTTGAAGATTCATCGGCTTTTTGGATTGAAAATTCAACAAGTTGGTTAAAAATGGTACTTTTTGTTTAAAATTCGTCTCTTTTGCTTGAAAACTCAACTACTTGGTTATAAATGTAACATCTTTACTTACGAGTGTAACATTTTTTTTTATTGAAATTTAACGTTTTTGTTGAAGATTCATCTTTTGGACTTACACGTCGAATTTCTTCTAAAGCATTCCACTTTTTAGCTAGAAAACTCATCCATTTTGTTGAAAATACAATATATTTCGACCTAAATCTTATATATATATATATATATATATATATATATATAGCAATTATTATTATTATTGAATAATTATTCTTACAATCGCTAAAAAGTCAATAGAAAAGGTAATTTTTGACCCAGTAAACCTGGAAATAGCCTGGATTTTTTTTTAAGTTTGTGTGGCCACCCTGATTTTATAATACATTTGCTCACCTCATAAATGCTGGTACGCTCAAGGCCGTTTCTTGAACATTTTTTAAACATAACTTTTTTCTGTCATGTCATCCTCGCCAGTTAATTAATTCTTAACAATATCTGGGTCGCGTACTCACTACATTGTTTCTTAGAACTATTGCACAATCGAGAGCATCGTTCTAAGACAAAGTTGTGAATTTAAAAATCAGGATTGCAAAACTTTTCAATCTACATCGAAGCTGCATAATACGCACATTACGAGTGATTGTCAATGTATATTACATTACATAAATAACAAGTATAATACTAGTGTGTAAACGGTGAGAGGAATGCCAATATTATTATGCGTGTACCGCTGTCGAAGGCCTCAGCAGTATCCGGTCGCGCAATCGTGGTCCGCATGTTTTGCGATCTAGAACCATAATTTTAATTTGAAAAAATTGTTTTGCCAGCAATGAGCAAATCGCGAATGTAGATTCTCGGATTTAACAGTTTTAACTATCCAGACATGTTTTACCAATGGATAATAACGCTCAATTTGGATACAGTTGACAACTGAAGATGGTAGTTCGTGTCTGTGCTAACTAGAAAGACACACTCGAACCTGGAATTTAGAGCCGTGGATTTACTGCTCAGTCATGCGTGACATACAGCATGATGGCATTACTCTCAGAGCGTTAGTTGCGTCAGCTGTTAGAATGCGTCCAAATCCAACATAAATGGTTCATGCGGCCCTGAATGTTTACGTTTAGATTTTCTGGACTTATGATCAAGGCCACTGCAGGCCATGTTCGAAACTGTTCTTAATTCCAGGTTCCAGGGTATTCTTGTTGTAATCTTGGATTAGGGGCCATACATAAATTATGTAACACATTTTTGGCCACTTTTTATCCCTCTCTATCCCATGTAACAAGTCGTAAACAAATGATTTAGACCCCCCCCCCTCGCCTCAATGCCTATGTTAGGTAAAATTTCCAAATATTTTCAGCCATGTCTTAATATTAATTACTTACTCACTACCCGAGACAACGTAATTACCGAATGATTATAAACTATAAACATGAAAACAAAGAAAATATTGAACATGCAACAAAGGAACTATACTCTCCTCGAAAATTAAAACGGATGAAAGCTGTGTTAAGAAAATTGTTGACTTTTAGACCCGAAAAGATACATTTTTGAACAAAATAATAATAATTTCTAACCATATAGTCGGGTTTTCAAAGAGCAACAAAAAAGTGCATTTTCAATGATGAAAGATGAATTTTCAATTCATAAGGACGAATTTTCTGTTCAAAAAGGCGAATTTTTCTCAAGACAGTTGAATTGTCAACAAACACATTAATTAAATATGAATTTTTAATCCAACGGGACGAAACCTTATAAAATGAAGTATTGGTAAGTATTGGATCTAATACTTTTCTCGCAAATAGGTATTGGAAATCGAACACTTTTTTGCGAAAAAAGTACTGTATCATATTATGCATACTAATACTTATTTTTCGCAAGGGAATTTACAATCCAAAACGGCGAATGTTCGACAAAACAGTTAATTTTCGACAAAAAAAATAACTTTTTAACAAAATAGTTGAATTTTTAACAATAGAAATAAAATTTCAACCAAATAGTAGAATTTCTAAACAAAAGGAATGAATTCTAAAGAAAAAATATATTGGTAGACTTTCAATCATAAGTATATTACGATTTTATTATTGAGTTCTATAAATTCAGTTCGGACTTAAAAAAAAAAAGGTAAAGAGGGGAATACAGAAAGGAGTATGCAGTCTGCGTTATAATATAATTTGAAAACATGTTTCCTCTACTACTCTACTACTTTTTATTTAGTATAATATATTATATAATTATATAATCTCAGCACAATAAAATATAATAATATAATTTTGTATTAGGGTTGATTTATTCAAATATCACGTAAAAGTATCGATTTACGGCCCTTATATTTCTGTATTTATTACTCAACTGTAACTACAATATTTTACTACAAAAAAAGACGTGCGGCAATGACGTCTAAAATGGCAAAAATTGAGGGACAGACTTCAAGGCTTTTACAATATTATTTATTTGAATTAAAAAAATGCGCATACAATAAATTTATGTTCATGTGAAGTTTACAAACTTGATACGTTAAGCGTTTTTCAGGTTACTGTCTAAAAAAAAGGAGAAAATCAGTTTATCCTTGCGAAAAGTGAGGTTGGAACGCCGTACGGCAATGACGTTTCGGGTGTTCTTATATTAAATTAAAGTAAATAGGAACAGAAATGAAAAAAAAAGGAACTGACCATTTTGTAGAGGATGATAATAAGTGTTTATTAAATTAAAAAAAAAAAATCAGCACGAGTTTCTAAGTTAATGTTATATTACTGAGACTTCAAGTTTGCCTTTAATTTGACAATTAACCATATATGAATCCTTAGAATGCCTCCCTCTCATCCCATCTTTTAAACACTTATAATTATTACCCACATGAAAGAACACATATTTATATTTAATACAAATTTTAAAAAATTGATACTAATGAAAATATTTTCTTGGTTGTTTTAGGTAAGTGCATTTTTCATCCCTGATTCTTCAAATTCGTAAGTATAATGCAAGACAACAGAAGACATACCAAAAAAATTATAAAAATACAAGAGAGATAAAGTTCTCTTAGATCTCCATGTTATATTATTTTTTATGATAATATATTATTTTAAAGAACTCAATTTCTCCAGATCGGCACAATCTCTATCTTTCTAGCGCGTTGTTAATGCTCGCCTACTTATCTACCATTAGATAAGTCCAAACGACCACACAAATACACATTACCCCCACGAGTATTTCCTCTCGCTCTCTCTTTCATCCCCTCCAAAAATCTGTTGCTTTTGCATTTCTCATTTCGGGTTCGATGGCGCGATTTCAATGGGGGGTTTCGATCAACTGGCACATTGTGTATCGACAGGCAAAGGTGAAATCAATTAACTCACGTACATACTAACATTACGTCGCTACTCATAGTAGAGGGCATATATGGGTAATTCTCTACAGAGAGGGCACTTTCGTGTACAAGGGATGAATGATCAGAACCATTTATTGTATTTTCAGCAAAATCGGCACGGATTTTCCTTCTAGTGTTGAATAACATGATCCATACCCAGGCCGAAATATTATATATAGTTTATATACAGTGTGAAGTATTATATATAATATTCATTTATTTTATACATTTCTTATATAAAACAAATGAATATTATATAAAATACTTCACACTATATATAAACTATATATAATATTTCCGCCTGCACAGAAAAAAAGAAGTCTTAATTCTATGCTGGTCTTCTTTTTATTTTGGCCTTAAATTAAGTCGGTGACTAAAATCAATCACGAAAATAGTCTTAAAAGAAGTCTTTATATGGCTTTAGTTAAAAACAGTCCTTAAATATGGTTACTTTCAAGTGCGTCTTGCTTAAATCTAGCCCTACACGTCTCACGGCATGACGGAAGATCTCGTTGGCTTGAAGTAAGAAGTGAACGACGCTTGCTTCTTTTTTTGAAAGTCTAGATTCAAGCTCTCTTTTGACTAGTTTTTGACTAGTATATTCACAAGAAATATCATGTTATATTATTGTAATATCTTTTATTCTGTAATTATTGTTTTAAATGCAAAAATTAGTGACAATAATTTACAAAATAAAAAACGATGACGGGTAATAACATGAAATAATATAATTATTTTCAATTGTTACTTATAAATACAAAGTTGTATTTTTTAACATTTCAAAAACGCGCGCGAGTGTTAACCAATGACGCGCCTTATGCTGATTGTATGCAATCGAATGCGCAATGGCGCACGGAGCTATCGTTTAGATCACTGGTCGATGCGAGAAGAAGAAGAAGAAGAAGAAGAAGAAGAAGGACGCTTTGCAGAGGAGTAATCTTTGTTTCTGATATTTGTTGGAATTGTTCATTTGTTTGGTGTGTGAAGTAAGTGTGAGGTGTGAAAAATCGCAGGATTCTACTATATAGATATTTAAAGGTATGTACATTTTTTATAAAATTCTGTCACTTTTTTGGGTATCCCAGCTAGATATTCGAAAAAGTTACCCCTAACCTATAATTCGTCGCTCGGATTGTGGAGGTTCAAAAAATGTTGGTCGAATTCCATACCTTTTCAGAGGAAATCCAACGAACATTTCTTCCGAATAACCTCTTTGAATTTTCTCGGTGTTTATTACAAAATATTATGACATTGCAATTGTGACACTTTCGAGGGTGTCATCTGAGAATGAGACGCGCATAGGGCTGTTGTACTCAAGCTCTCTAGCCTCAAAATTCAATACCTAATTTAGAACCAAAAAATAGAAAAATTTTAATCCCTTTCAATTAAGCACATTTCACTACTTTTATTTACTGTTTTTCGGATAATAATGAGGTAAAAAGCTTTTTAAATAACAGAATCGGCCATTTTACGATTTCAGGATTAATTTCCACACAGATGGCTGTGGTGAAAAATAAATTTTTTGAACTTTTTCTCATGATTTTATATTTTTGTAATTGATAATATTTGAACAAAGCTAATATTTTAGGGTAAATAGATGTATTCTTGTGTACAATGTTACTAGATGTTGCAAATTTCACACTTTTGGAGCGCGTTCTAATGCTTCAAATGAAAATTGTGTTTTTAATTTATTTGAGGTTACGTTTGGCAGCTCCGATCGGTCTTGAAAGGAATTGGAATCTTATTGTTTCTGCCACCTAATGAGGATCAAAAAACGAAGGGCAGAAAAGACATTGATTCAAAATTTTTAATAACTTTTAATGCAAGCCATCTTACCGGGATGGCGGCTTGGCCCTACCCAAAAGCCCGGACTCGAGTTTCTCCGAAAAGATTACTGAAGCTTGCAATTTATGTTTGTTGATTATGTTTACCTAATTGATACAGAAGTCGTTTTTCAAAATTTCAGGACATTGATCAGTCAAATTTTGAGAAATTTAAAGGAGAATTTTAAGTGAAAAATACAACAAGTTATCTAATATAATAACTGTTCCATTTTTGATTGAAGCTTTCTCTTTTTCAGTTGAAAATTCATGTATTTCATTGAAAAATGGTCTTTCTTTATTACAAAATTAATCTTGATGATTTTGTTGTCATCTTTTTAGTTTAAAATGAAAGTATTTTGTTAAAAATGCATTTTTTTATTGAAGATTCATAATTTTAGTTGAAAATTTATCTTTTTCTTTGAAAATTCATTTATTTGGTTAAAAATTTAACTATTTTCTTTACAAATCTTTTTTTTTATTGAAAATTGATTTTCTAAATCAAAATTTAATTATCACATGTTTTGTTGAAAATCCATAGTTTTTCTTAAAAATACAACTGCTTCGTAGAAAATCCATGTATTTTATTACAAATTAATCTTTTATGATAGAAAATCAATCTTCATTGTTAAAAATC
This sequence comes from Andricus quercusramuli, assembly GCA_932178445.1. Classification (NCBI taxonomy): domain Eukaryota; kingdom Metazoa; phylum Arthropoda; class Insecta; order Hymenoptera; family Cynipidae; genus Andricus; species Andricus quercusramuli. The sequence continues at coordinate 270,327 of CAKNXH010001960.1, forward strand.
GATTTTTTCGGCTGAAGATTCATTTCTTCAGTTGAAAATTTGACTATTTTGTTGAAAAATCGCTTTTTTTATTGAAAATTAATCATCGTCATTATTTTGTTTGTCTTTTTGGTCTAAAATTCAACTGCTTGGTGAAAAATTAATTTTTTTCTCAAATGAAGATATAAAACTTTTTTTTTTAATTGATCTTTTTGGTTGAAAACTCAACTATTTTATTGAAAATTCTTTTTTTTTGTGTTGGAAATGTAATGATTCCACTTTTTGTTCAAAAGTCATCTATTTTTGTTAAAAATTAAACTTTTAGAGGAAAATCTATGTTTTTTTTGTTAAAAAAGAATCTTACTCAGTTAAAAATTGATCTTTTTGTTTAAAAATGAATTTCTTTGACTGAAAAGTGATTAGGTTAGAAACTCGTATTTTTTAATGGAAAATTAATTTTTTCAACTTGGAATTTAATTACTTCATTTTTTATTAACATTTATTTTTAGTTGGAAATTCCACTATTTGCTTGAAAAGTGGTATTTTTTGGTAGAAATTAATTATTCTTGATACAATATTTTGTAGAAAATTAAACTATTTGGTTCAAAACTAACTTTCTTATTCAAAATTAATATTTCGGGTTGAAAATTCCAATATTTTGTAAAAAATATGCCTTTATCTTCAGTTGGAAAGCCTAATATTATATTTTTGGTTCAGAATGTATCTCTTTTGGTTTGAAAATTAGTTCTTTTGTTAACAATTGAACTATTTTAATCAAAGTTTGCCTTTTTGGCTGGAGTTAAAAGTTGTATTTTTTGTTTAAATTCAAGTGTTTTCTATTTGAAGTTGAAATATTTCTTCGTTGAAGTATCAACTATTACATTTTGAATTGAGATTCCATCTTTATTTGTTGAAAATTCAACTATCCAGTTCAAAGTTGAACTACTGGATTGAAAGTTGAAGTTTAACCAATTTGTTCAAAATTAATTTTTTTTGTTTGAAGATTCGTCTCTTTGGTTGATTTTTTTTCAGATTTTTATTCTAAACAAAATTTGTTAATATAGTAAAAAAATGAAAAACGTAATACTAAAATAACGTATTGAAGGTTTAACTTGTCATAAATATTCATAATTTAAAGAAAAAAAAAATCAAAAAAGAAATATACTGCTAATGTTAAATATTTAGCACCAGGTAAACCTTCCTTATTTTATTTTATTTGATTACAAAAGTCTGCATTTATATATTTTATTTTATTTGAACAGTAGTTTGACGCATAAATTGTCGTGCAAATTATTTTGGAGTAGTACGATATGGCCTTGAGTCGTTGTCTTTTCAGAAAAAAAAAGGTTTCGTTTATAAAATATCTTGTCTTGAATACGGATTTTTGTTTCGTTTTACAGTAGACGTAACGAACAAAGTACTTTGAACAATTTTCTAACATATAATTTATTTTTGATCACTGATACTACTGCGCTACATTTCATATAAGCTTTCGCATAATTTTTTCAAGCTTAATCCTTATAACCAATATTTGTACACGCTTGGACGTACCAAAGGGCAAGAGTCTTTTATAGTTATATGTTCCTACAGATGATGCTGTGCTCATACTGCCATAATAAATTTGGAACACATGATGTTCTCCTGAAACATATAAGGAGATATCATTCGAATGTGCCAAATTTAAATATTTCCTGTGGCCGGCCTGGATGCCCGAAAACTTTTCGTACTTTCGGAGCCAGGAGCACACACATTTCTCGAAATCATAAAGGCTTCGGTACCTTTAAAGATTCTGCTCTTGATGTAACGGAGGAGGATCCGCATTATCAGGATCATCTAGATGAGCACTCGTCAACTTCCGAGGGGCAAGTTACTACTGCAGATGGGTGCATAGCTTATGAGGAGCCAATAAATATGGATTGGAACGAAATTGCAACTACAAATTCGGAAAGAGAGACTAGGGTTTTTCAGTCAAGAGAGAGTATAAAGGAACTCTCTGAGGCACAGTTTGTTTTAAGCTTGCGAGCCAAAAGTTTACCAGAATCTGTGATTGACACAATACTAGAAAATACTGAAATTTTGGTACGTTCACGTGTTGAAGAATATCACGAACAAGTTGATGAAGGTCTTAGGAAAAGAGGAATTATTTTAGAAGAAAATGTGAATATTACACCAATAATGGAAAATTCCTGTAAAGTATTCTCTAAATTGAAAACCAAATACAAGCAAGATGTTTATTTCAAAACTCACTTATCTTTGATTGAACCGAAACGGTATAAACTTAGTAAGAGAATTATAAGAGGCAAACAGCCAAAGTTTAGCGAAAATAGAGAATCAAAACTTGAAGATGATGTCGTTATCTATATATCCATTATTGATTTGGTAAAGAACCTTCTGTCGAATAACGAATACAAAAAACTTTTCGAATCTGACCTGTCGGGAAAAAAAGATGTTCTGCGTTCCTTTTTGGATGGTAGTTATGTAAAAAATAATAAATTGGTGCAGGACCATGCAGCAGCCTGCATACTATTTTTATTCTATTTTGATGAGGCGAATTTGACGGATACTTGTTCGCCGAGACCTACGAAAATGGGCATGTTTTATCTAATTATTGTAAATATTCATCCTCGATACAGATCTAAATTGATCTGTATAAACCTTGTCATAGCCATTGAAGCTGATTTAATGAACGCCTACGAAATGGACGATATTTTGACGCCGATAGTAAATGATTTAAAATCTTTTGAAAATGGTGTCACAATGCTCGATGGGAGTACCCTTTATGGTACCCTATTGGCAGTGATTGCAGATAATCTTGGAGCACATAAGATTGGAGGCCTCAAAGAAGGTTTCACAGCTAAACATTGTTGCAGGGTCTGTATGGCAGAGTTAAGTCAAGTTCGAAGCATGACAAGAGAAGACACGTCCCTTTTAAGAACCGTTGAAGAATACACGAAGCAAATAAACGAATTGCAATCTGCGATAACACTGAAAGATCGGAAGGAACTTAGCAAAGATTATGGCATCAATCGGGGATGCATTTTGAATACATTGGAGCATTATCACATCCTGTCAGGATTGCCCCCTGATATATTCCATGACGTAACCGAAGGTGCTCTCTTAAGAACATTGCAGCTTCTTTTGACACGTTTTCTTCAGAGCGAAAACAGAGTCATGTCTGTGCAGCAGTTCAATGATAAATTGATGGAGTTTGACTACGGATATTCCGAGACGAAACCCTCAATAATTTTACCGCAGCACTTGAAAGACGAAGCAAATCTGCATCAAACGGGTATGCAGACTTGGTATCTCGCTATCATCGTTCCTTTCATTCTCGGTCCTTATATTGACGAGGAGGATGAATATTATAAAAATTATCTCTTGATTTTGGAAATTACTGCTCTTGCCTTCGCCCATGAAATATCTCTGACAATGATTAGCTACTGGGAGAATATTATCGACGAATATCTCACTAGTTTTTTATCGATCTACCAAACTCATCTTACACCAAAACAACACTTTTTACTCCACTACCCCTCATTAACTTTGAAATTTGGACCTTTGTATCACTTCAATACTTTGCGACCAGAAGCTAAGCATCAGTATTTCAAAGATTTGATGAGAAGAAATAAATGTTTTAAAAATCCATCACTGTCAATGACTAAACAACACCAGATTTATCAGTCGTACATTCTCAGTGGATCTCTTTTGAAAATAGAGGAACAGGGTCCGATTAAAAAAGAGGTTTCGAATGACTTGCCCTTTCAAAAAATTCTTCCTGCTACTTGTAAGACCATTTCGACAGTTCCATGGATTTGCATTGATGGAATAAAGTACAAAGCTGAGAAATGCTTTATCATGAATGACTATGTAAATACTGTGCCATGTTTTGCTTTGCTATTTAAAATAGTATACTTGGAAGAAAGTCCTGTATTTATATGCAAAACTGTTAAGACAGTAGAGCATAATCTGCATTTTAATGCTTATGAAATTTGTATTGAGAAAGAAGAGTTTAAAATGTACCAATTAAGAGAATTGTTCGTTCATAATGTGTATCAGGCACATCAAGTACATGGAAAATATTATATACCTGTCAAAAGGAGTGTTGGCGACATTCACTAGGTTAGTGTATTCGATATACCTTATGGAGTTAAGTGCTTTTAACTGCTATTTGAGAATGACGTACTTTTATTTTTTTCCTTGATCTAGTTCTCAAACTCCTTTCATAAAACTTATTTATATTCAAAATTATTAGTGTATTGTAGTAACATTTCGTACGCTTTCGCATTTTTCAACTAGTTTCCAGAGGTCTAGAGTATCGTGGGAAACTTTTTCAAAACCGCTTAAGCTGTTTTCTCTCTTACTAGAACTACAATTTATAAAAAAATTTCAGTCGTAGAGAATAACAGAAAGTTTAAGAGGAGACAATAGGGTGGGCCGAAAAAAAAGTTAAATACAGAACTGCGCAGCACGGAAAAGTTTAATTTTGTTCCCTTATAAAACCTATGTAAAATCTTGAACTTAAATTTTGAACGTCACTTTTCATTCACGAAACATTTTTTCCAGGTTTACATCAAGTTTTCATCATGAATGTAGATCCTCGTAACGTAAAGCGTGGTGCTTGCTTTACACAAGACTGCGATTGTACAGAATACGAAAGGAAAGGAGACCAGAGTCTCTGCTCGTATTGTAATTGTCCACCGACTAAACATCACCGTTTGATAGGTAATCTACGTTCTTGTAATGAAATATGTTTTTACATAATAATAATATCTATATAATATGTATTTATTCCCCTCTTTGAATGACTCATTACAGATGATGGTGAGAATGCTGTTCCCTCAAAGCATGAAATCGAAAATTTCATTGTAATCCCTGCTGCACCAGCACAAGAAATTTCACCTACAATAAAAAATGCTGATGAATTTATGGAAGTAGATGTAGATCTCATACATCTAAGTCAGGAAAACGCAGAAGAGCTTGTACAGAACAACCTGGACCCATTCCATGTAAATATCGCAGACCCATTGGTGCAGAATATAACTCATCAGCAGACCCTCCCAGTATCAGCCAGAAATTTGGGTAAAGAATATAGAAATTCAACTGCTAATGGTACCTTCCAAAAGTCGACAGCTTCTAGTTCGGATGTTATAACCGAGGTAAGTTTAAAACATATTCTGAATATGATACAATTTTTTCTACATTTTTCATAAAATATGTTGAATATTCTTACTAAAAATATATAATAATGCTGATTTAAAAATCCCCTTCAGTCTATCGCAGCATGCTTTCCGGAAAATTGGCCAGATTTTGTCAGTACAGCTCTCAAGAGCGACGAAACACTCCTTCCTTCAGTGCGATGCGAGATAATACGCATACTAATAAATCGCATGAGCGAGAAGAAAATGTTAGATGATTCTAACTTCGTAGACGTGGCAGATGAAACTCTGCGAAGAATGCCACCTTTAAGAACTAGATCAGCTAACTCTAGCGTGAGTAATATGCATTCAAAATTATCAATATTCCATCTAACATTCATTGAGGCTTTTAATTTATTTAGGAAAAACCGAGAAAAAAAATTATATTACTAAATCTTTACTGCTAGACGTGTTTAACTAGTATGTGACCGAATCCATTTCAAATCAGGCAGCCTATACACTCTCAGGGACGAAATATATCGTTTTTAGAGGAAGTTATAGGCAAGAGATATTTTTCCAATTTGCGAAAAAAATGTCTACGAAGTTAAGTGTATTTGAATTTTGTGTTTTGTTTGCGAGAAAAATGAGAAAATTCTATACTATGAAAAAGATTCTCCTGGTCACAAGTCATTTAGCCCGCATGAAACTCAAATAAAACTCAAATAAAACTCAAATAAGCATAAATGAGTAGAAAGCTTTTTTTTCGCAAATCGGAAATATACGTATCGCCTAATTTCCTCTAAAAAACACATATTTCGTCTTCGAGAGATTCTGCGACTTGAAGTGTAGAACCTGTCTCATTTGATATGGATTCGGTAATGTATACAATATAAATTATATTTATCTGTTTCCCCTTACATTGCAGAAGGTACTCATTGCTGAAATGAAGAAAAGACTGAAAAATCAAACTCAGTATGCCAAGAAGAGGGCAGAGAAAAGTCGCGCGAATACCCAGGTCCAGAGAAGTCATGAAGACTTCAAACTTAGCATGCAGGAAGAAATGCTGAAAATGAATCCTTCTATATCCGCACTAAAAAAAGATCTAGAAGCTTGTCGCCAAAAAAGGAGGGAAGAAGCTAGAAAAGCTGTTTCTTCTATTGAGCATTTAAGGCATTACCCAGCTCTTAACGAGCCTGAGCTCGTGAGTAAAAACTTTCTCTATTCTCTTAATTTAATTTATTATCATAAATGAAGAACGTAGCTTGGGTTGACATTTTTTCAAATAATGCTATTGTACTTTTGTCTTTTTTTTTAAGAGTCTACTATCTATACTTTTGGTTCCAAAATCATCTCTTTTTGTTGCAAATTCGACTATTTCTTTCAAAATGTAATTATTTTGTTGAACATTTTTTTTTTTATAGAAAATTCGTGATTTTCGATTGGAAATTCATATTTTTTTAGTAAAAACATCCTGTTTCTTGATTAAAAATTTATCTTTTTTTAATGGAAAATGAACTTTCTTCTTGAAAATCAATCTACTCTTTACGAAATTCGTCTTTTGGTTAAAAAATTCAACTATTTTTTTTTAATTCATGATTGAAAGTTTAATTTCTTTCTTAAAAATTTATTTTTTAGCATTCATCTGTTTGGTTGAAAATTTAATTATTCTGTTGAAAAATTCGCTTCTGTTTTTGGTTGAGAAATCAACTGTTTTGTTTGAAATTTTGCTTTTTTGGTAGAATTCAACTGTTTTTCATTGAAAGTTGAAATATTTTTTGATTCAAATATCAGCGATAACGTTTTTCAACTACTTGGTTAAAAGTTGAATCATTCTGTTAAAAATCATTTTTTTAGTTTGAAGATTCGTATCTTTGTTTCAAAATTAAACTATTTTTGTGGAAACTTGTCTTGTCTAGTTAAACTGAACTGTTCCTGATTCAAAATTAAAATATTTTTTTGTTGAAATCATATTATCTAGTGGAAAAGTCAGCTACTTAGTGGAAAATGCAACTATTTCTGGTTGAAATTTAATCTTTTTGTTTGAAAATTCGTCCATTTGGTTGATCGTTCAACTATTTAATGAAAAATTCAACTACTTTGTTGAAAATTCCTCTCTTTTGCTTGAACGCTCAAATATTCGGTTCAAAATTGATTTAAGTTGATCCATTGTCTCGATCGTAGGTCTCAAGTCAAGATAGAAATCAGCCTTAGTTCAAGGCAATAATAAGACTTAATTTGAGATTTTTCTTAAATTCTCAAGTTGAAACCTTTTGGCCAGATTTTGCTGCATATTAATCAAGGGCGAATATCTTGATCAAAATAAGCCTGTTTTTTGTGTACTTATAGTACATAATGGTGTAACAACTTTTTTTTCATTTTTTCAGTTAAAGTGGGAATTTGAATGCGAAATTGGACTGTCAAAGGCGAAAATTAAAGAAAACTGGATCACTGGGATTCCGAAATTGTTGACCCATTTTGCGCCAGATGTGACTGATGCTGAAAAATTATCACAAGATCAGATGACAATTATAATATTGACTCGAGCTGCTGAGCATTTCAAGCCTAAGAAAGTGGCAGCTAATAGTAGGACGAGGCACATTGCTGAAATATTCAAGCCTGGGACTACGTTATCGGAATCAGACCCCAAAACAGACGAGCCACCACGCCTTATCGCCATAGGTACCAACGAGATGCCAAATTTAACGTTCAATCTTTTTGTAGACGGCGAAGTAATGTTTTCCGGCACAGCAATAGAGGCTTTATTCCACATGTATGCTCTCTATTGGACATTTCATATAGAATATGCGCTTGATGCAAGAGTAGCATTTACATTTATTTCTGCGGTATTGCTCCGAAAGAAAGTCGAACAGTACTACTCTAAGTACAAAAGCATATTGAATGTTTTGGAACGATTAGAATTTTTCTAAACCATGTGTACATGGCCACATATATTTTTAAATAAATTTATTTGAAACAAAAATTTGACCCTTTTTATTTTAATCATAATCTAGGCTTAATTTACGTTAGATTAGGGGACTGCTATTAAGTTTAAATATTGGCTTGATTTAAGCCCTCATTCTGGCTATCGGCTAAATTCTAGCCCATATAGAAACTTCATTCAAGTCCAGTATCTGGCTAGCGGCTAACTTCTAGTCCGTGCAGTAGCTTCATTCAAGCCCACGTTTAGGCTTGTGACTAATTTTTAGTCTATAATTGGGCTAACTTCTAGTTATACATAAGGCGGGTTTTAAGGCTTTAATCCCAGGCTAGTTTTTAACGAGACTGGTCTTCTTTATATTACACCTTGAAACAAGCCAAATTTTGGGCTTGAATCAAGACTTCTTTTTTTCTGTGTGGGTATAGTGGAGAATTGATTTTATTTTCGCAGATCAGAATAATATAACATTAACAGGTCTCATATCGTGTGACTTTTTCGACTTAAGAAAAAGCGAGTTTTGCGACTTTTTTAATGAAAACTGCGACCAATCGATTTTCTAAAGATAAATGCGGCTAATCGACTTTTTTCCGTTTTTATCAGTAGTTCGCTATACTTAATTTCAATGAGTTGGTGTTTCTTTGTATGGTCTTTAGGGTCCAGTAATAAAAAATCTGTGTTTTTTAATCAGACGTTTCGACTCATGTGGGAGTCCTCTTCAGTGATATATTTCTAAACAAAACCAATTTTACATTTTCAGTAATATGCGTTTGATACAAATATAAGAGTGACGGAAAGTATATAATAATTGTGGAAAGTAAAATACAATTATGACTCTTTTTGTTGTATAATTTTTTGTTCGAAATAAAATAATTTCTATCATTCATAGAATTAAGGAATATATAAAGTGAAACGTAATTAGTTGTGAATAATTGCAACCAATTTACGATAAAAACATAACTGAAGTAATTGAGGAATTATATAACGGAGAATGATGGCGAATAAATAGAAAACTGCTTCATTATAGTAATTAAAATTCACATTTTTTTTTTTAAATTTGAAACAGGGTTTTTGAGTTATCTATAATTCATCTAATCTCATCAGTTTTCATGCATATCTTTATATGTAATTACCGAGGTAATTACTAAATAAATTAAATTAAATTTTTTTTTTTCTTTAAGAACACATCGTTTGTAACGAAAGTGAATATGGAATCGGAGATTTTCCTGTATTTTCATTTTAAATTCTTGTTACTGAGGGGTACTGGTTCATTGATTTGGTTGATTTTTAACCCTTAAACTGCACCGTGGGTGTCAAACACCCAGAGCCAACTTTGGCCTCTAATATTCTATATTAAATTCGATATAATGGGATATGTGCCGACATCCGGCGGTTGTTCGTGAGTGTATTAGTGAGTACAGTACATTTTAGTATTCGCTCTTCCTTACTTATATGTAATATTAGACTTTTATGTATCAATCAATTGATTTTAGCATGGAAAATACACGGTTTGTTTTTAGTCAAAAATTGAATTTTCATTTCGCAAAATAAATACCTTTTTTGAAAAATATTATATCGTTATAAAACCAACGAAATTTACAAAAAGACGTATAATTCTACATCCCATCCAAATTTAGTGATAAAATATTGAAATCTGGCTCAGTTATACAAGTTCAAATATCTGGGTGTCAAACACCCACGGTGCAGCTAATGTAATTATTTTGAGGTGTGCAGTTTAAGGGTTAATGTTCTTGCCCACTTGCATGAAAATACGGACATGAGACTGAAAAGTTCAAGTTAATCGTTAATGTTAAATGAATATTTATAAGTAGAAACCATAGTAGTTTCTAAATGTAAAGTAATATTGCCAAGAAATATTCAATATCGCATTTTAAAATGTTTAAAGTCAGTAAATGTGGCAGAAAGTGATTTTTCTTCTCAAGATATTTTTCGATAAAATACAATTAATTTCTCATCATGTATGCATAATGTAGCTATCAGGAAGCACATTGATCGAGTTTGGAGCCATTCGATGTTTGTAATTATTTGATAAATTAATTTGAAAATTGCGTAAATTTGTGTTTGTGTGTAACGTAAAAATATGTATACTTTGCCACAACGCCAGCAGTTCATCATATAAACTTGTAATCGCGTATACAAAGCTTACTTTTTGTTCTGAATATTTTTGTTTATGATAATTTTCGCGCCAAAATTTATATATATAAATATATGTAAATTATATATTTTCTTTATAGATTTAAAACATTTTAAATCGCCGAAATTTGACCAAAAAAATACAGAGTATGAATCATGTTCTAAAAACGTACGTGCGTCACGGTACTTGCATTAATACAAAAATACACGTATTAGTCAATAAAAAATGAATTAAAAATTAAAAATTATGGAGGCTTCTAGATGCTCTGAATAGTATACAAATTTGTAATGAAGAAATTAATTCAAGGACTTTTTTACTCGGTCATTCTTATTCAAATTTTATTTTATTCAAATTGCAAGCCTTAACAGTTGGACATTCTTAGTTCAAAAACGTTTAAAATGGATTAATTTTAAATTAAATTACAAGCTTCACAGTCTTTTCCCTATTCCTCTTTTTCCACTTCTTAAAGAATTTCTCCTTTTCCCTGTTTTCAAGCGACTTCCCCTTTTTCTCGTTTTTTCGCTGAAATGCGAAATAAATTAATAAAACCTAATAAGAAAATCCAACAATTATTGGTTGACAGTTCATTCTTCTTGGTTAAAAACTCGAAATTCGGTTGGAAATTTAATTAATTTGTTGAAAATTCAACTTATTTGTTAAAAAGTAAGCTTTTTTAGTGAAAAATTTAACTATTTTGTTGAACATTCGCCTTTTTGGATAGAAATCCATCCTTTTGAAATGAAAAGTCATCTTGTTCATCTTTATTTGTTAGGAACGATCTATTTAACTTTTTAGGCTGATAAAAATTCAACCATTTGGTTGAAAATTCATCTTTCTTCGTCAAGAACGAACTTTTCTGTTGGAAAATTTAACTGCCGAGGTAATTTGCTTCTTACCTTGCTTTTGGCCTTACTCTATAAATCTGATTTTATAAAAATCCTACTAAATTCATCAGTACGAAGGATTTCAGTTGATAAATTAGTTATTTTTTTAATTTGATTGTTTGCCAAAAAGTCGAATTTTTTGTAACCAAAATGTTGAACTTTCATGCCAGAAAGATGAGTCCTCAACGAAAAATACAGATAGTTGAATTTAACTAAAGAGTTTTGCATTTTTAACCAAAAAAGAATAAATTTCTCCGGAAAGAGATGAATTTTCAAAACCAAAGAAAGGTGATTTTTTGACAAAACAGTGAAATTTTCAACCAAGAAAGAAACAAAATTTCAACCAAATTGTTCAATTTTTAGGCTGAAAAGACTAATTTTATATGAAACAGTTGAATTTTCAACCTATAATATGAATTTTCAATAAAAAAGTAAATTTCCAACCCAATTGTTTATTTTTCAAACCAAAACGGCAAAATTTTAACCAAATAATAACATTTTGAACCAAGTTGTGTTAAATAATTAACTTTCAACCAAAAACGGTTATAGTTCATTTTCAATACTTTTAAAATTTTGCATGAGAAAACAGGAAATTTAGCTTAGAAAATAAAGTTGATTTTCCACTGAAAACTTTTTGATTTCCGACTGTTATTTCGGACTGTTAGATCGGACTGTTGTTTCGCGTCAGTTAATTCATCATATTGTCACTATTCATATGGTTATAAAGTTGCACTCATTATAAACAATATGAATAAATAAGATACTTCTCCCATTAAATTCATTTGCTTAGGATCATTTACATAACAATTTTCTAGGAAATCTATAATTACGAGTTTGGATAGTGCACTTGCGCGTAGCAATAATTACTAATTAAACCATTATATTTTTACTAATTATCAGCGACAGTTCTTTTTAGCTGACAATCAATCATATTATCAAATTCATATTTAGAGATTAGTCTTGAAATTTGTTTTTATATCAGATAATTATTCTGTGTCTCATGCTTTCTTATTGATGAACATTATATTGCACCTCCTTATTTCATTAAATGATAAGCCTTAGAGAATATAGAAAACTCAAGGTGTTAAAATGCTACAAAATGCAATTTTAAATTATTTTTGGAAAACAAAATTTCATTTCAAAAATGCCCTGTATGTGGAGATTTACCCACATATGAATGTAGATTCTAGAATGCAGTTTCTAGTACGTTTCGAGGCTCCCAGAATGCGTGCATTATCAGCGTGGGTTGCTAGGGGCAACCATGACTAACACAATCATAGGTCTCATGTATCCCCCCACCATAAATCCCATCACCCCTCACCGTGATCTGTCTCAATCTCTGTCGGGGATAAAGTCAGGGGTGTGTACTATACCAACACATTTTTTATAATGATTGACAAGAGAAGGGGAACTTGACCCCCTTTTTCATTGTCAGTAGGTAGCGAAATGATAAGTGTGGGGGAGGAGGTCAATTGTTTATATATTACGTGAGAATTTATGTGCCATATTTCAGGTTTGCATTTGGGTATAATCCCTTTGTAAATGGGCGTAGAAAATTTATTTGTTTGGAAGAATCTTTTTCAAAAATTACATGCTCTTTTATAGTTCATTATTTTTAATTGCAATTTATTTTTTTATGTAATGCCATCATTAAGTTCACAAACGATACAAAAAAGTGGTATTAATCACTTGGTTAACTTTAAATTATTAAAAAAGTTTTCATGAATAATGTTATTTGAGACACTTTAACTTTCAGGAGAAATTATGTAACTAGTTCATTGTTTTAAATATTGTAAAGTTGATCTCATCCTCCAACACATTCTAATATGGGCATAGAGAAGTTATTTATTTTTTATTTTCGACAAATGGGTCAGTAGCAAATTTAGATTTTTTCCTAATTTTTTGGGTTCCTTGGTCTTAATCCTAACCCTCTTTTCCTTTTATTTATAACAATCACCGATAACATTCAAATACAGAAATTTTCAATTTTTTTTCGAGGATCCAATTAATTTTTCAGTAATAATAATTGAGCATTGGAAGCTTGAAACTTCTATCTATACTATTTATTGATTGTAATTCTGAATTAGTTGTGGATCGGAAGAAATCTGTGATTCGATTGCATTTAGCAACAAACAAATTAAATTGCACTTATGTTTATTCCCCGGTTCATTCCCTTAATTTAAAATTTGACTTTTAAAAAATCTTCAGTTTCAAACTTTCTGAAATAAAGTTTATAATCATAGATTCTAATTACGTTGTAGCTGAAGCGACTTTTAACTTACAATTAGACCAAATCGTGCCATCCTTTGAGAATTTCCAAAAAATTTATGAATTAACAAGGTGGCAAAGTGCAAAATGCAAAGAAAAAGTTCTTTTATATCTTGCATTTTTCGCGAGAAAAATTCATTTGTTCGAAAAAAAATGATCGTGGACAAAAAAATAATGTGCCTTGCATAAAATTTCCAGAATGTCTTCTTTATACTTAAACTTTTTTTAAATATTGGATAAAATAAAGAAAGTGGAGTTTTCTATTCAATTTTATTTTATTTTCCCAATTGATTTTTGAAGACATGGAAATTCGAATTCAAAAGAACGATGCAAGGTATACAAAAAGTGGAATAGATATTTTGTACATACTCAGAAAAAAGTTAGAACGAAACAAACATTTCTTTCACCCTATATCAAAAATAGAATTTGTTCTATACAAACAAAATTTGTTTGAGTTACACAATGACGTGTTTGAATCAAATAAATTTTGTTTAAACAAAAAAAATGTTTCTTAGAATTACTCAAATATTTGTTTGGCTGTACCAAATAAAAAATTTGTTTGATTTCAACAAACATTTTTCTGAGTGCATCTTTTTTAAGTGAGCAAACTTGTTTCCTAGCATTTTGTGGAATCTGTCGTTGTTTGTAAGTTGGTGTATTTTAACAAACTTTAAAATTCAAATAGTTTTAACTTCACAAAATTTTTTTTCTCCAATCGTAAAAACACGTGTTATCTAATTTTCTCTAAAAAAGCAACATATTTTGTCGCCAAAAGGTTTGAAACGGATTCAGACAGTACATGAATGTTTAAATAAAATCAAGTAATTTGCTATTAAATTTGCATTTTGAATTAATTTCACTAACAATATGAAATGATATTTCAATTCCTTATTGGATTATTGCAATTTAGCCTTAGCAGAGGCATTACATGTCACTCAGAGAAAAGATTATTTGATTTAAAGAAAATTGCTTTGAATGAAAGAAAAATATTCACTGGGTCTCTGTCAAAGAAAAGTTTCTTTAATTCAAAAAAATTTCTTGCGTTGAAAGAAATGGTTTTCTGTTCCAATGAACATTTTTTTTCAATTTAAAATGATTTTCTTCAGTTTGAAGTTATTTTTGAGAAAATGATACAAATTTGTTGAAGAAACCGTTTCTTTCACTTCAAAAAAAAATTCTGAGTGACTAATTTTTTGAAATTCTGTTTTTAACGATTTCAAGTAATTCAAGACACTATTTATCTATACATGTTAGGAATATGTAAAAATCATGCCTTCTCTCACTCGAAAAAATTAGTTTAAAAAATATGAGAATAATGACTGGATGTTGGATTTCCGCACACAGAAAGTTTGGTTTACAAATGTTATCGCCTCCCTGAAACATTGTAAATAATGACCACATACTTTTATAATTTTGACTAAATTTTCTATCATTCTACATAGAAATCATTTTTGACCGAGGACCATTTTGCTTTTCTCGCCTTCCACACAAAACATTTTTTCCCTAATGTTTTCACACCTTCAATGTAGAGTTCTTACAGGGAACACATGCTTTGATAATTTTATCAAAATATACTTCAAAACTTATTTGTTTTGTTTTTGTTTTTTGAAAACTTTTTTGTCCATCCTTTAAAATTTCATTTTTGGTCCTTATCCAGTTGTCATTCTCATTTCATCAATTAAATTAATTGGCGGGAAAAGTGGTTAGTGGTAAGCCAATCCAAAACCTTGAAAATGCGCGCGAAATAAAAAAAGGACGAGTCAATCTCCTTTCTAATTTATTAGCTGTACGTTTAACGTCAAATTGTAGCTTCTTGAGATTAGGTTTCCTGACGAGATTTTAAATAATATTTTCTTTTATTTTGAATTAAAAAAAAACTTATTGAAAGGAAGCCCAATGACCGTATTAACTAAAATAGAATAGGCTGCCTGTTGCGTGCATGCTGCACCGTTACTCTCCTAATGTATCGCTTTTTCATTTTAATTCGATTTTAACGACTTAATCCCCTCGTTACCGAAATGGCCTGAGAACTGGAGCTGGTTGTAACTGGAGTTTCGGGTGCACCTCTCTGGAAGGAGCGGCCCTGAACTCGTGCTGACTGTTGTAGAAATGGTAGGGGCCATGGTACTATGGTAGGGATGTCCAGGGGTATTGAGGGGAATGCAGATGGATAAAGAAAGAGAACGAGATATTCTTACCAGGATTGTATCAATCTAGGGCACTTGGGTATTCTTATGTTAATATATTAACAAGAGTTAAACAATAAAATATTATTATAAATGTGTCTTTTCGTTATATAAAATAATAAGTTTTGTTGATTCGCAAACTGTTTAAAATGTAGTCAACATATAATAATTTCTAGGGTACTTTTCTATGAGGTCATAGTTTCTTGAGGGTCAGTCGAAATTTTTATCTACAATGTCTTTAAATAGTTATACCATTTTTTTATATATCAACCATGGTTTTTTTAAAACTACAACAATAGTTTCAACTAAATTCTTTATTGAGATAAAAAAAGTATAGTGTATCAATATGATTCAGCAGCAAGTTTCAAATAATCTTTAGCGGTTTTGTTTTTCCATATTAGTTTTAAAATATCAAGTCGAAACATGTTGGCAATTCATAACATTTAACATAAAAAGCAGGTATAGTCCACAACAAAGTTGATTATCAATAGAACAGTATATTACGCTATTTGAAAAAAATTAGAAGCAATTTACTTTTTAAAAACTTGTTTGAAATTGTTGAAAAGTCTTAATGATCGTTCAGAAATTCTTGGCACTCAATTGTCCAGAAATTGTTCTGAGAAAAGTATTCACACATCTTTACAAACAATTGCTTGTCTTCCAATGAATCGGGTTTCCAGTTCCCAATAGCAAATGTATGCTTTCAAGATTTAAAATAATTTAAACCTTTTATTTTTTAAATTAAATTATAATAAATCTTATCAAAAATTTTAAATTTTGGTAGGGTGACCAGACGTCCCGGTTTTCGATCTCAAGTTGGGGCGTCCCGGTATTCACTTGAAATGTCCAGGCTTTTTGTAAAAATCCCGGTTAGTCCCAGTTTTTCTAAAAAATCATATAAATCTATTGAGCGCAAAAAAGATGATTGTCAATTGTTGTTAATTCTGCATTTTGGAATATATGTATAGCTATTACAATTAATATTTGTGCCTTTATTGTTGATTCAAAAATAATTTAAATGTGAAATTCAAAACAAATTTTGTTTATTCAATAATTGGTAATAATTCATTAAAAAATGATGAAATATAGATCGGAAATGTCGATTTTTTAATAAAAACTTGTGGCGCCCTATCAACGTGAAATACGTATTGTGATGCCGCTTTCAATATTTTTTTCAAAATACATTTGTCAGCTTAATAAAAACATTAAAAATAATTATTATCAACGTTTTTAGGCTAAAAGGATTTATTTTGTCGAGTGTCAGTATGCGGTTCGGATAATTTACCAAAAGTGAGCACATTGCTTTTAGTTATCATACTAAATGTAAAATAAAAATTCCAATAATTGTGAAAAAATGTCTGATTCTATTACTTTTGACATAGAATCACAAGATGTCATTCTAACCTCAAAAATGTGAACTTTCCTTGCAGTATCATGCAAAAGAGTATTAAAATTAGGAATTTGCCAGTTTTGCAGGGACTTTTTTTCCTTAACAGAAGCACCTTGACGCTTAAAAAATCGTTATCTAATATATTTGCGTTAAAGTGAAAATTGAATTTTGAGGTTTCAGCTTTTGCATTGTTGGAGAAGATCACGTATTTAATGATTTTATCAGGCGATAATGGGTTGTTGCATAAAAAGTCGTAAATGTTTGAGTATAATTGAAATAAGTATTTAGAAAATTGATATTTGTATATGAATAAAAGTGAGATTAAAATTTGTAACACAAAACATAACCTCAAAATTGCTGATCCCTTTATGCAGCCGTTATTAAGTAATAAAGAACAATATGTATGCTACGAAATAAAGCATATTTTATAGTTCTTAATTTTTAAAAATATTTGTGAAGGTTGTAATAGTTGTAAAAGTATTAGCAACATTATACTCTAAGGCGCATGTGGGAAAATGTCATGTCGGACAGGTTTACAAATTTTTTTCCGTTCCTCACCATTGGATATACATAAAAACATTTTTTTCGGATTTTTAACACTGAAGTTTGTACATTTAGGCACAAGGGACTAGCATGAACCTTCAGCTTGTTTCAAAAATATTGAAAGCATATGACGTCACATCTAGGTGATGGTCTGGCGGGAAAGAAACACGATTTTGAAAATGGTATACTTTTTTCTTTTTCAACTACAAGTTAGAAAAAAGCCTTTTTCAATCATACTCGTATTATTAGTGATTTAAAAAGATATCTCTTGGCTAATTATTACAATAATTTTTTTTAAATTCTTGTGGTCAACTAAACTCGCCCCTGCTCTAGTACAGTACGCCCCCGCCCGTATGTTTCTCTTTCTCCCCTTCCTTTCTCCAATTCTCGTTCTCCTGTTTTGTGCCCCCTCTGCTTCGTTTCTGCTTCCTCTCCTCTTCGTATGTCTTTCTCTCTTCAGCCGGCTTTTTCCCCCACAGACTTACTCTCTCTCACTCTCGCGTGCCGTATTGGTACATAGCCGCTGCTTTCCGGCCGGCTTCTCAGCCTGCAAAGCTGCTATATTCTCCACTACTTCCTCGGCATTGCACGCAGGCAGCTGTAGCTGCATTACACGCGCAACGTGAAAAACCGTATCTCGAGTTTTCTTCTTTTTCTCTTTTTTTTAATTTTTGAAACTCCGACGTATGTGGTTTTCCATTCACAATTTAAAATTCAAATAAAAGCGCGGTAGTGATCGTGACATTGGTGGAAGGTGCAAACGTGCGCCTGACAGTTAGTGAACCGGTTTCCTTCCCGTTCTTTCATGAAGGATACCAACATTTCCGATTTTCAAAAAAAAATCGATTGACACCAGTGTTGTGCCGCGGGATAAAAAGTGTCCTGTGAAAGGAAGTGAAAGAATTTAAGTGTTGTGAATGTCAAATAGAACGAAGGAAGGATAGGAGTAAAAATTCAAGTGAAGTACCAGAGAGTTGTTTAAAAAAATCAAAATTACACTCGATGTCTTGAATTAATTTTCAATTAATTTGTGAATCAATTTTCAATTAATTTGTGAAAGGAGCTGATGATTATTATTTGAGTAAAAAGTAATCAATGGTAGATTTCTGATACGGATTTAATAACGAATTTCGCCGGTTTACAAATGTCTGTCACTGTCTTATCGAGCGAGGGGATCTCTTCAATTGTGATGGCAGCGTGATCTGCAAATCTTGGACGAGGCGATAAGTCCTCGTGAGTGTACGAGATCGAAGGTTTTTAATTGAGAAAGTTACCCGGGATGGAGTGGCTAAGACGGCAGGATGTCAAGGACCCACCGGAAGCATCCCGCGGACCAACACCGGAAGGCAATGACGAGTGCTATTTCGAAGAGGATGGATCCATAGACGAGGGCATGGTACGTTTTCAAGGATAGATTTCTTACATCTTTGTCCGAATTTTCTGAAGCGTTTCAAATCAAAGGTCAATAGCCAACCTTTTTAACGACGTAGAATCGTAGTCGTAGAATTGAAATATCATCTTGGCTCTACGATGAGGCTCGTCTTACACGTATTCAAATTTGATTTATTCAAGAAGAAACAAAACTTTTTTCTACTTTAAAATATTGAAAAGATATCTTTTAGTTGTCGCCTAATCCTAAATAAATCGAATTTAGGTCTAAAATTTAAATTTCCCGCCTAGTAGATACTCCAAAGCTTTCGAGTTTCGCCGCTTGGAGAACATTTTGGTTTTTGCACGTACCTTCTTTATCACAGAGGTTTTTTTTTAGTAGGTTGGTAAAATTCTCTTTTTTTTCTTATGAGAAAATATTTCTTATGGTCCGTATCGAGAGAAACTCAACCCGCTTTTTTAAGAGTCTTCAAAGGGTCTTTCCTTAACGAGTATTCCCCTCTCCCACTGTCATGCCCCCTTTTCTTAATACTGCGGTTGTAAGCTTTGGCGTTCTACTTCGAGATGCTGCGGGATTATTATTCTTTTCTGCTCTTCTCATTCAGTTTTTTCCCCCAGTGAAATTGGAGTCTAATTTTATTCTTTTGCCAAATTAGGCACCTGGTGATGATTTTTAAATTGGCTCACATTCAAAAATTAATTTGTGCACATTTCGGGGATATAATTTAAATTTAAACTAAACGAATAGAGTTTTAATCGATTGTAATGTTTGGATTTAGATTCGATAGGCCTAGGGCTAAAGCCATTAAGATTAAGGTCAACCCCTCAGATGACATTGAATTTTTTGTTACAAAGAATTTTTAAAATTCATAGTGGAAAAACTTATTCAGTCTCTTTAATGCATGATTGTATTTCTAAAGCCCCTTTTATTTTAATTGTTTCAACTGGAATTTTGCGAATTGAAAAATTTCCAGGTTTGAATGCTTATTTTCGGAATCATTCAGTTTGAACCGACTCAAATAAAATTAGAGTAACTCAGCAAAGTTCTTGAAAAAACAGAAATTTTTTATTTGAAATTTCTGGCTTTATATTTTACTGAATGCAAAGTCGCCTTTGTGTTTTAACTCTTGTTTAACTTCTCGAGTTCATGGTTCTATAATCTTCTATCGTGTAACGTACTCGAGCTTATATTGTGTACCTTGAATCTATAGCTGAGCTCGTTGTACGTAACATTATTTTGGAAGTGGTTTCTTGAATTACCCCTGGGGTACATTATAAGATGCAAGTGCACAGGTTCTTAGATGACACACGTGTATTGCCCTCGGTGGCTTCCAGTACGTGGATATAACCTAGAAGAGATTGAATTTAAAATTTGTCTTTAAATATCATATTAATTTTACAAAGAACATTTTTCTCTTCAAAAAAAGAAAGTACCAAAGTAAGAGCCTCGATTCTGTTAAATGTTCAGTCTGTCGCAGATTCTACAGAAGTTTAAAAAGAGGTGACAGCGGTGGGATTTATTAGCTAATTCATTTTTTCGAATAAATGCTAAGTAATGTCTCTTCTTGCAAGATCTAGTTTCTTAAAGAAACAGAATACAATGTTCTAAGTTAAAATTTCAAATATAAACCACTTTTCAACAGTTATATTAATTTTCTCAAATGGAATCTCCTTTTCAATTTATTATTGCAGTAGTTGAAATTCTGATGTAATTCGTTCAATATTCGTTTCTAAACTCAAGTAGGCTTAGAAAAATCGTCCCCATTCGAAATCTCCCCTCCAGAATTAGATTAACGATTCCCTTCACTGAGTGATATTCATCAAAGAGCGGTTTTCGCCTCAAAAAGATGAACTTTTCTGATAAAAATAAAAACCGTTCTAGAATCCTCAGAAAACGTGACAACGTCGCAGCGTCTAGCGGATGATTCAACGTGGCAGCTGTTTAGGCGCCTCTCAGACAAGGTTTCCATGGATCTATCCAAATTTAACAAGGGACTTCAATTATTCGATTATGAAGCCCTCAAAATAATTATTATTTTACCAATAAATTATAGTCAAAACACTCAAGTTTTCATGCTAAAGATCTTGCTAACAATATTATACCTACATTATAAAAAATCGCGTTCTTTTTCTGTTTTTTAGTATATTTTTTATGCGTTTATTACATGGGTATGATACAATCTGGGCACCCGGTATTATTTCAATTGAAGAGAATCTGCCGTGTAGGCTCGTCGCGGTGAGAAAAGGGAGCCAAACCACCCCCCGCAGGGGATGAAGCATGACTCATCCGTGCCGCCACCCTTGTTGGGCTGGCTCAGTGCTTTTCGTGGCAGGAGTTTCTCGACCCTCCGGTCGTCCCAAATCTCCCGACTCTGGTCACTGACGAACCCAAAAAAAAGATTGAGAATTATCATAATTCGATCCGACGAGCCTGCCAGGTTCAGGTGTCAATCTAAATATGATACACACCCTACAATTTCAGAGCGAGCTTTCACGTTACTCAAGTCAAATTATCAGACTCTGAGAGGATCGATAAGTTATGGGGTTGCTAATCCACTTGCCAACTGTGACTCATTCTTCCAAAACTCCAAATTTACGTCTATTTTATTTACAAGTTTTAACAGAAATTATTTTCTCATTTATTAGATATTCTTTGCAAGTTTTATAATAGATTTTTAAAAACATTTTAAATTGCTTGGTTGATTAAAAGAAGAAATTTAATTATTTTCATTACGTGTGTATTTTTTTTTTATTCCACTTCAAGCATTAGTGTACATTTGCATAATGACAACATGAAAGACATCGTTAAGAAGAAAAAGTTACGCGTGGAAAAATTTGCACGTGACGTGGATGCGGGGGATGCAAATACTCTCATTATTTTTTCAAGCTCTCGTTATTCCCATTATTTTAAGGGCTGGAGGATTCGCAGTCGGAAAAACGAGCACCTGACAGTTTCTCGCCAGAAATCTGATCCTGATCTAAACTCGAGATAGCAACTCGATCAGGGTAATTTTATTTGGTTCAAGGTATCAAGTTTTTTTCACAATAAGGCTTCTCTTCCCAAAAAAAGTACAAATAATTTTTTCCTCACAGAACAAATATTTCAATAGAAAGGGGGATTTTACCAGATAAAAATTAGATTCAGATAATCCTTGGGTGATAATGTGACAAAAACAGGCATTTCCAATACTTTATCTTTAGCAAATTGGAGAATACAACAGCAGTTTAAGTCCTCAAAGGTGGTTTTTATTATACTGGAGTGGAAGTTATATGGAATGTTTTGTGCAGCAACGGAGGCTGAGACCATTTCGCGAAGTCGTTTCTGCAAAAAGACGCGTGGGTGAAGGGTTATTATTGCCTGGCGCCAGGCTGGAGGGATCCTCGCGTGCGAAGATTTTCGTACGTCGGTGGACTTTGCTCTGCACGAAAAAGGAATATCTAAATCCTTTGTCAGGGATTTGGTCCACTCAGGATTAAATTCTCAATCAAAACTCGAAACCCTGATAAAAATTCAGATATCCTTTTATGTTTGATTATCTCGCACACCTTTTATTTCTGGAAAATAAATAAAAAATGTTTCTTGATAACACATCAGGATTGGTAGATTCTTCTTCACTCTATAAATTTGCAACTGCTCTGTTTCAAGTAGCTCTAAGTGCAAATTTTTAAATATTTACAGCTCTCATAAATTCTTTCACACTTTTCGCGTCAGTTCATAATTCATTCTCATTAGAAGCTGCTTTTCACGCAGCATCACGAAATTATGCAACAGAAGTGCACTTCCGGTGTACACAGGTGGAAGGTTAGTGATGTACGCTTGTCATTGAATGGACACATGGTGAGGGACATTTGAGAGGTTGAAAGGCGTCAACAAAGGGACATGCAGCATTTGAAAATTATGCGTAGACATGCGTCACGCTGTCGCGCATACAATTTACCAAATTTCCGGAAGCGACGACTCTCGAACGTCCGACGAATATCATTACACGCCATTTAACTAATTTTTACAATTTACGAAATTTTGTCCAAGCGCCCTCCCTTGTTAATTTACCGACAGAGGGTATATCACTCTGCGTTCGGGTTACACTGTCAGAGGGAATAATCGATATCACTGGCATGTGAGTAGAAAGTTTCATGAAACTGATCCAGAGGGGTTTGGTTCCAAATTTCGAAACTTAATAAATTCACTCAATTAAGAAAAAATTCACCTAGGAAAATTTGACTTGGTAATCGACTTCTTGGAATATTCGTAGAGCAATAAAAAATTAGTTTAGAAAGTCAATTAGTGTTTATGATGTGTTAAGAGTAGTGTTGAGTTTCTAAAATTAATTTCAGAAGTTATTTTTATTTTTTTATTTTGAGTCCTTCTGTTTCATAACAAGGATTCCCGTTATTTCTGGCAATATTTGTTGGACGTGTTTCTTGATATACTTAACGGGTGCAATAAAAGAAGAATGCTTAATCTTTTGGGATCTTGTCATGGTAAACCGTGTGAATCAAATGTGCGTGTGCACCGAAAATAATCACCCCTGAGGCGCATTTGACCCTGCCCTTTTGTTATACGAGTGCATCAGGTAGACACGCGTTCTATTAATCCCATAACAGGTCGTATTAGATTTAACAAGCCGATTTTCTACTGGCACTGTCAGCTTAATCTCAATCTCAGTGCTAGAAATGAGAAACTTGTCATTTGGAAACATTTTTCATCAGATTTGATCTTCTCAACTCTATAAGATACTGTGTCAAAAGGATGTTTCTTGACAATCTTGACAACAATTTAACAAATGGAATTTCCTTTTAAATTTAAAGTTAAGAGGGTTTTTATTCGTCTCAGAAATGATCTTTTTATCACAAACATTACCCTTTCGCGACAAATTTCATTTAGTTTTGCAATCAAATAATTATGCTTGTGTAAAAGATATATTTGCTTGGTTCAAAATAAAACAGACAAAAGGGCGATGCTTTTGGTTCAAGAAAACTATTTTTCTGAACAAAATTATAAGATACAAATTGTATGGATTTCGAATGAGAAATAGATTTGACTCTTGTTTCATTTGTATTTCGAGCACGCGCCACACTTCGAGCTTCAAATTTCACCCTCATTTTTTCACACCCCTGTGAGGCCCTGTTGAACACACAAGGGCACCACCCACCTACTTCAGTATCCTTTGGGTCCTTAAACTAAAGGCCAGCTGCCGCGCTTCCGATGAACCAACAAATCACGAGTGGTCGCGTCTCTCTGTGGCCGGAAGCGTCCAATCGCAAAAGCGTTTTCAATTTTTTACGCCAGCTGCTCGGCATCTGCGGATTAAATTCTTACACGTACAGAGTATGACCCACTTTTCTAACCAAACAATAAGCCTGACGTTATATTCTGCGTGTGAGCACGGGGTAAATTTCGTCACTTCTAGTTTCAACAATGTTCATTTCCGCTTTCTGTGAAAGCCACCTAGTCAGTGAACTAATCTAATTTTGCAATGTAATTTGTAATAGAGTTATAACAGAAAACAATGGAAAAACTAGAGACTAGGCTCTAGAGTATATTTCTAAAATTGAAAACAAAAATCAGAGAAAATGACGAAACTTGAGTATGTTATTTCCCCAGGGTGGTAGAGGACAAAATGAGAGATGTGTTAAAAGAATCACACAAAAGAGCAGACACGCATGAAAGTGGTTATTCCCTTGCATACGCACATCCATTAGGGGCACGCGTGAGGAAATGCATGCCGTCTTTCATTCAGGATCAAAAGAATGAGAACAAAATAATGTCCTATCTTTAATATGAGACAATGAGAATCATCAAGAAAGGAAGCATGATGAATAAAAGCCACATATTCAGTATTTGAACAACAAGAAACGTTTTAAATGAGAATGGCAAAGAACTGAATGTTCTGAAGATTTTGCACTTTAACAAAAATCAACGAAGGTGGCGCATCTTCTACGAATCTGCTAATAATACAATTCAGCGGCACTTTTAAGTGGTAGAAGGTAAAAAGTTAACTTTCTCATTTGAATAAAATAAGTCTAGAAGCGGTGGTGGACTTAGGGGGTCTTCTTTGTCGCGGTGTGGTCCCCGTTTGACGCTCCGAGTACCGACGTCACATGGGGGCCCCCAAGTCCCCGATCTTCATGACGAATGGCATTCCTGGGGTTAAGGGACTGTTAATCAGCCTTTCAGAACTTTGCGATCTTAGGAGTTGTCATTGTAATGTGACATCACTTCGGGAACTGAAGTTTAGTAGACTAACGACTCGAAACTGTAGTAATAACCTTACCGTTATTCGATTGCATAACTGTGGCCTCCTCATGTAGACAAATCATTATTTCCCGTGACATTTTCGATTTCACATCGTTGACTCGTTTAAATCCATGAGGAATTCCCTCGTGAGATACATGGTGATTCATCGAACCAGTCTGACGTCGAAGGGAAAGAACTGTAAGTTTGACATTCCACGATCAACTTGAAAAACTTTATTATTGTAGGCCACTGTATTATTATTTGCAATCAAAAAACGATTTGGTTGAACCAACACAATTTTTGTTGGTTCAACCATAAAATATGTTTATTATATGGCTCAACCAAATATTTTTGTAGGCTCAACAATAAAATTTGTTCGAATCAATTATAATTTTGTTGGGTCATCCACATTTTCATGTATATCCAAGAAAGAAATGGTTTTGATTCTTGTCTTTATTGATTATGTTATCGTTGTTCTTTACTTAGCAATTTGAGTACCTATGGCGCTTTCTCTTATATTTTTAGTAAAGGGTATAACGTTCACGAAAAAGGGACTGGCGCACGAAATGTCAAACTTTCATTATAGCGACAGTAACATGATCCTATCACACCTTTAAATATTCAATATTCATGTCCCATGTAGGCCGGAGTAATGAATTCTCTTGTCAGTAATACAATTGCAGGCGCGAATAAATTAATTCACTGAATATAATCCCGCAAACACAACGCGCAAAATAAAATTTGATATATTTTTATTATTGTCTATATGAGTGAAAATAAAAAAGTTGACAATATCGTGTCCCTTGAATATTATACACTTGTATTTGGAGAAATATTTCTTTTAATCACAGGGTTTTACTAAGCTTTTTTACCACAATACCTTTTGTATCCAAATTATTTTCAGTCTATTGGGTTTAAAAATGATTTCGATTAAATATGAGTAAATGTACAATAGAATTTTTAAAACCGTTATCACATCGTTATGATTCGGAAAGTGCATGCTCATGGGTCTAGGAGTGATACTCAAATTAAAGAGTGCTTCAGTCGATTTAAGAGTGGTCATACATCAGTGGAAAGTGAGCCTCGCTATAAAAAGTCAGGCGCTAAACAAAGAGTATTACCAAGAAGTTATGAAGCGATTACGTGACTTAATAAGAAAGAAGCGGCCTGATTTGTGGAAAAATAGCGACTGATCCTTCACCACGACAACGCACCTTCCCATTCATCGCAGCCTATTCAGCAATTTCTGGTGAAATACGGCTTCACACAACTTCCGCAGCCCCCGTACATACCTGCCTGAGCTCCCTGTGATTTCTGGCTGTTTCTTATTCCAAAAGTTGACTTTTAAGAAGTGCTTTTGAAAGTGGAAGGATCCCTGGAAGAAGATTTTGGCTTCCAAATGGGAGTACTTTGGCGGTATCATCGCCATTGACCAGAATTAACTCTTACTCCTGGTGCACCATAAGGTCGGATAGTTTCCTGACAGATTTTGAACATGTTTACTAGACCATCACAATACAATGCCCATACATTATTCTTATTTTCCACTTGGGAAGTAATTTTATGTCTCCTCTTCAAGGTCCCCCAACTGCGCAGACGAAGACGTAGAAATGCCACATTTTATTTAGGTCAATAGCATTCATCCTTCTCTGGACTGAGGGACGGTTATTGATTTTGAGACAAACAGTTCTCAGGATATATTTCGACAATAGGAAGTGAAACTCAGCCTTGAGATTTCATGCCTCGAGTCTTGTGGCAAATGCTACGGCCAACCCCGCGGTCTACTCAGGAACAACAGGGCGTGCATTGTGGGCGTAGGATGTAATACAAACAACGGAAACTCGCGTATCCCATGTTACAATATGCGTACATACTCCCATACATACTTACATTCATGTGTATGATCTATATTCGTTTATAAGTTATAAGTTGTCCGTAGCAAATGACTTGGCGCAAGCCCCTTGGCTCTGTATAGAAACAGGACTGGAATCATAAAGGGTCTTCTTTCTGGACTCGAGAGAAAAGAACCACGCCTCAAAGAACAAAAATATCTTGGGTAAGCTTGGAGGTTTCATGTGGATATAATCAGACGAGAAAATATTTACGCAATTGGGATTTTATGATCAATTCATTTTGTTCCGAAACTTATACTACGCCAAGTCATTCTATCACATAATGATGTCAGGGTGGCCGTAGAACAGGGAAAATCAGGGATTTTCAAAGAAATCTTTCAAAATTCAGGGATGTTCTGTAAGAGGCGCTTTATAAATAATTGTCAGGGATAATAAATTTGAAATATTTCGATTAATTGTTTTATTCCTTTGCAGATTCGTCTTTTCGGTTTGTTAGTTCAACTCTTTTGATAGAGTTTTCATCATTTTTTGGTAACAAATGCAACTCTTTCGTTCAGAATTTTTTTTTGATTGAGGATTCAACTATTTGCTTTAAAAATTGAATATTTTTGTTTGGATCCAACTGTTTTTTATTTAAAATTAAAATATTTTTTCGTTGAAATCGAGGGTGAAATATCTGCGATACATTTCTTATTAAAAACGATTTTTTTTTTGGTTGAAAATTCAATTACTCAGTTGAAGATTAAACCACTTTCTTCGAAATATTCGGTTACGAAGATTCATAATTTGAGTCGAAAATTCATCTTTTTGATTAAAAATTTTAACTACTATTTTGAAATTCTGGTTGTTTTGTTTGAAAATTACCTTTTTTATTGAAAATTCCTGAAAATTCGTCTGTTAGCTCAATAGTTTAACAATTTAAATAAACTTTTTTTTTCTTTCTTGACTGAAAAATCTTCATTTGTCGAAAATTCGTCTTTTTTTTGGAAAATTAAACTTTGGGGTTGAAAGTTGAACCATGTTATAAATTCATTTTTTGGTTGAAGATTCATAATTTCAGTTGAAAATTCATCTCTTTGGCCGAAAAATGAACAATGTCGTTGAAAATGTCATATTGAATTTAATATGGTATCTGCCTAATTTTATTCAAAAAATCCCCCCTCCCACCCTGTTTTCGTGAAAAATCGCCCTATTTTCCCTGTTTTGAAATAATTTTGGGCTATGAATTCTGAGTTTCTTATAAAATCTAGGGCCTATTGGAACTCATATTCAAATACTCTAGTAGTTTTCGCCGTAATCCGTGATTGATTGAAAATTTAACCTTTTCAGTGAAATTCAATTGTTTTCAAATGAAAATTCTACTTTTTGAGTTGTTGAAAATACGTCTCTTTCAGAAAAAAATCTTTTTTGGCAAAGAATTTAATTGTTTTGTTGAAAATTTGTAGCTATTGGTTGCAACTATCTTCGATTTAAAATTAAAATATTTTTTGTTGAAAATTCATTTTACTTGGTAAAAAGCCGAAATGCTTCGCTAAAAATTCATTTTTTGTATGAAGGTTCATCTGTTTGGTTAAAAATTTAGTTATTTTGTGGAAAATTTCCTTTTTTTATTGAAAAATTCATCTCTTTTTGTAGAAAATTTGTTCTGGTCGAGGGTTTCACTAATTTGTTAAAAATTCGTCGTTTTTGTTAAAAAGGAACTTTGTTGTTGGGAATTTAACTTTTCTGGTTGAAACTTTAACGGCTTTCTAAAAAATTCGGATTTTGGCATAAAAATTAAACTATTTAATTGAAATTCAATTATTTGTGGTTGAAGCTTCATTTTTTTTGTTTGAAAATTGAATAATTTTGTTGAAAATTCAACTACATATTTGGTTGAAAGTCGTCTTTTTTGTTTGAAAGTTTGAGCATTTGGTTAGAAATTATTATTTTTTAAATTGAACTATTTGGTTGGGAAGTACTCTTTTTTAGGGTAAAAATTAATCTTTATTGTTGAAAATTCACCTTTTTGGGGTTTAAAGTATATGGGGTTCTAAATCTTTTTGTTTTTAGCGTGGAGAATTCAATCTTTTGTTGAAAATTAATATTTTTTTGATTGAAAATTCAACTATCTTGTTGAAAAATCGTATGTTTTTCAGAAAATTAATCTTGGTTGAAAATTCTCTTTTTTTATTGAGAATTCATCTTTGTGGGTTGAAGGTTCAACAATTTCTATAAAAACTCAAATATTTTCTTATTGATAATTTAATTATTTTGTTGAAAATTCTACTCTTTGGTTGAAAATTTGACAATTTTGTTGAAAGTTCGTATTTTTTTGTTGATATATAAACTTCTCAGGTTAAAAACTCAACTGGTGTTGGTTAAGTTTAATTTTGTCTGTTCAAAAAATCGACTATTTGGTTGAAGGTTCTTCTTTGTAGATAGAAAATTCCAGTATTTATTTAACAATTCATCTATTTCATTGAAAATTTAATTATTTGAAAAAATTCAAGTATTTTCTTAAGAAGTCATCTTTCTTGGTCGAAAATTTAATTTTATTGTTGAACATTCGTCTCTGTGGACAGAAAATTCGTTCCACCCTGAAAATGATGTGCATGCGCATCAACGAGATATTTGATGCCCTAAAAGAATGTTATTGTTTGTTTTTCTTCGAAATTGACGAGTAAAAAATGACCCTGCCACGTGTACAAAATGTTGGTTTGTTTTAGAAATCGATAGGAAAGAAAAATGGTGTCGTCAAAAGTGGGTCAGGTTGACCACCAACCAGTCTTTCTCTCTCATTAGCCACGGTGTCATTTTATGAGGGTATACAAACCGCCCCCTCAAGCATCGTACGATGGTGTTTGATGACTCGAATGCACCCTCGCACCTTCGACAAGACCCGTTCAGGCACACCCTTGTGCACTTCGTGGGTGGTGCTTACAAATAGGCGCCCTTACCCTCCGACCCCATAAGAAGAATAAGATTTCGCTCTCACCCCTCCGCGATACGTGACGACACTACCATTCGTTTTTCCGCTGTCGTTATGTTTATTGAATTGAGCGTTTATGGCGAAGTGAGAGGGAAAAAAGTGCTATATTATGAATAAGACCTTGCCATCGAGGGTAAAAATAAAGTGCTAAAAGCTCGACTAAAAGGTCTCCAAATGCTACACTCAACAAACGATTTGGTTGAATTAACAACATTTTTGTTGGTTCAATCATAGATTATGGTTATTATATGGGCAACCAAATGTTTGGTGGATGAAACCGAATTTTTTGGTTCTCTTTACTAAAGCTTTTAGTAGATGGAGTAGTTGGTTGATTCAAATAAAAAAAATTTTTTGGTCAATCATATATTTTCTTAAATCAACCAAAACATGTTTGATTCTTCCAAATTTGCATGTGTATTCAAGAAAACAGTTTCTTTTTGTTCAAGAAAATTTTGTTCCTGAATGTATTTATAACCCTTCATTTTCGATCAACTCTCCTGCAAATCTTTTAATTTTTCTATAATGGATTTACGATTTTACGTTTATTCTATGGTTTTTTCGCGTTTCTAGTGAGTTCAGTTACTAATATGTCTATTTGACCGTGTATAGTGAACTCCAAGCCTCGGTAATGAATCAAGAATAATTAATAATATCAAAAAATTATACTTTATAACCTAAAATATTCGCATAACAGGGGAAATCGGGTGATTTTTCAGGAAAATGAGAGAATAATGGAATAAATTCTTTTAAATAAAATTGCTGTAGATACCAAATTGAATTCAATACGAAACGCATCAAATTCCTAAAATTGCAAGTCGAAATATATTGCATTTTCAACAAAATAGTTGATCTTTTAACCAAGTAGTTAAATTCCCAAGCATAAAGGACGGATTTTTTTGAAAATAATTGAATTTTTAACAAAGAAGTAATTTTCGTCCAAGAAAGATGACTTTTTTTTAACATCAAAGATGAATTTTGATTCCAAAAGGACGACTACTTATCAAAACAGTTGAATTATCGACAAAAACAGATGACTTTAACAATATAGTTGAATTTTCAACAAAATAATTACACTTTTAAACAAAATATATAAATAGTTTAATTTTTAACCTAAAAAATGAATTTTCAACCAAGAACATTAATTTTTTATCAATAGGAAAATTTTCAACAAAACTCGTACATTAATTTACAACCAAATATTTGCTTTTTAACTAAAAAACATAAGTTTTTCACTTTTTTAATAAAATAGTTGGATCCTCAACCAAAGAACCCGAAAAAACGAATTTTCAATAAAATAGTAAAATTGTTCACCAAAGAAGTGAATATTACAAATAAAATGAATTTTAAACAAAGTAGTTCAATTTTCAACCCAGTAGTTGGATTTTAACAAAAAAAGATAAATTTTGAATTAAATAGTTAAATTTTCAAACAAAAAGATGAAATTTTCACCAAGATGAATAATTTCCTTGGAGAAAAGATGAAATTTTAAAAAAATTGCGGAATTTTGAAGCCAAAAAGACGAAGCATCTACGTAACAGTTAAATTTGCATCCCAAAAATGTGATTTTTTAATTAAAAAGTTTATTTTTTACCAAAATATTTAAGTTTGCAAATAAAAAGTTTAATTTTTAACTAGATAGTTGAATTGTCAATCAAGATAGTTGAATTTTAAACCAAAAATATAATTTTCCAACCAAAGAGTTAATTTTCAACCAAATATTCTAATTTTCAACCAAAATGATGATTGTCCAACCAACAAAGATTTTAATTGGGAATAAAAAACTGCTAAATTTCTATAAAATAGTTGAATCTTAAAAAAAAATAGATTAATTTTTAACATTTTTTTAGAACTGTTAACCAAAAAGGATGTGCTTTCAACCAAAAAGATTAATTTTCTACCAAATGCGAGAAATTTTCAATACAGTATATGAATTTCCAACCAAATAGTTGAATTTTCCACTAGAAAAAATCATTTTTTAATCAAAAATATGAATTTTCCAATTAATGGAATAATTACATTTTAAATTTAGCAAGAAAAATTGAAAAAAAATGGATTTCTAACCAAAGATATGATTTTTAACCAAGAAGATTAATTTACTACCAAAAAAAAAAGGAATTTTCAACAAAAGGTTTGAATTTTCATCCAAGTAGTTGAATTTTCCACGAAAAAAATATGAATTTTCAATCAAATTGTTGAATTTTTAACTAAAGAAGACACACTTTTGACCAACAAAAAAAGTTCCACTTTCAACTTACAGCAGTTGAATTTCTTACCAAAAAATATGACTTTGTAAACAAATATTCAAATTTTCTGCAAATAATTACATTTTCAACTAAACAGTAGTATTTTGAACCAAACTAGACGAATTTTGAACCAAAGATGTAATGTAGACTTTCCAGCGACGAAAATTGACTGTTAAACAAAAATATTTGAATTTTCTTTTTGGGATTTATTAATTCAGTTCGCATTTAAGCGAAAAAAGGAGAAACAGGAAAAGTTTCTCGGGAAGTTTCTTAAAAACAGGAGGAAAAAAAAGAATTCTTTAAAAAATATGAAAAGTGGACAATAGGCGAAAGTGTATGAAGTCTGAAATATAAAAGTGATTTTGAAACTTATAAAGTTATTGAACTCTACCGTTGTAGGGTCATCGTTCGCAGAATTCGCAAACTTTGTTAAAATTTATCATCAGGAAACGTACTAAACGGTATTCTTTCCATCGACTAGCCTTGGAAGGTCGGAGATTCTCACTGCTGTTTAGAAAACTTAGTAAATACACTGGGAATCCCATTTAAGTAACTCCCATTTAAGTCATTTTTGGAATTTCTGTTCTCGGAATTTGGTGATGCGGGGAAAGCGGAACCGAAAGAGATGCGTTGCTCAGTCAAGCGTGACAAACGGCATGAGAGCAGAAATTATTCATTCGGCTCTGTCTGTTTACGTTCGAAGCGAGCGAATGTTGTGTTCAATTTAATTGAAGGTCATTTAAGGACTAGAAAAAAAACTGCACTTAAATGAGATTTCCAGTGAACATTACAATCTTCAGAAGTGGATCTTACAATTTATCCTACCGTTTATCGAATTCGTATCCATTTATGTTTAGAATTATAATACATAATTCTGTAGTACAAGCTTCGAAGCTTTCAGGCGTGTTTCAACTTAAAAAAGAATAAATTCAGTTGCGGATGAGCGCCTCGAGGATCGTGACGGCAGCACGTGACGTTACAAGGTTTACGAGGAGAGAATCTTTGGTCTCTCGTCGTACTTGAATCATGCCGCCAAGAATATCTCGAAGAGTCGACGCTCTAACGCACTTAGAGCTCCCATGAAGTCTACTTTGATAAATATAGATCTGATTTTCACATATCCCTGTTTCCTTTGACCCCTCTACTTTTCACCCCCTGTCTCCCTCACTCATTCGAATAATCCCCTATAACTTCAGCTGTGATTTGACTTTAGTTTCTCAAACCCGATTCAGCCTGACGGGTCTTTTTGGCTTTTCAGAGTTGACATGGATCGACTGTGATGGAAATAGAAATGGTTTTGGTTTGAAAATCTAGAATGGACATCTGAGGGATCATAGGAGAAAATCTTGAATTTCAAGGGGGAGATTAAATCTGATGTGCCGTGTGGTTAATATAACGCATCGGCGCATCTTAGACCTAAATCTGAATAAAATGTTGTATTTTACTGTGTGAAGGTAGATCGAGGAGCAGAGGATGTTGAAAAAATCTTTCAAAAGTCAGGGCATTTCTATAAGTGGCACTTTAAATAACTGTCATCTTTTTTTTTTTGTGAAAATTCAACTTTTTTGTTGAAAGTTCGTCTTTTTGGCTTTAAAATTCAACTTTTTTATTATTTGATTTATTTATTATTATTATTTATTTTATTTCTTCAACTATTTAGCTAATTTTTTGTTAAAAATTAAATTACTTTTTTGATTTTTTTTTCAAAGAATTTATGTGGTGCATAAAATTGGTCTTTTTTGGTTAAAGAACTGCGTTCGATTTAAAATCAAAATCTTTTTTAGTTGATATATCCACTGTTACATTATACTTTTAAAAAAAATATTTTTTGGTTACAAATTGAACTACTTGGTTGAAGATTTGCTATTCGGTAGAAAGTTAAAATATTTTGTTAAAAAATAATTTTTTCTTGTTAAAAATTCACTGATTTTATTTGAAAATTCGGGGGTTTTCAGTTGAAAATTTAACTATTCCATTTGAAGATTCATAATTTTATGTATATGTATATTAGTTGAAAATTCATCTCTTTGTTTGAAAGTTTGGTCATTTTGTTGAATTAGGCTGTTTTTTATTTAAAATTAAAATCTTTTTTAGGTTGAAAATTCAATCATCTGGTTGAAAGTTGCAATACTTTGTTAGAAAATCATTTTTTTCTGATTCTATATTTTAGTTAACAATTTATCTCGATAGTAAAGAATTCGTTTTGTTTTTGGTTGAAAGACCATATTTTATTTCAGGGAAATTCGTGTATTTTATTGAAAATTTGTATTTTTTCCTAGAAATATAATCTTTGTTGGTTGAAAATTTAACTGTTTTCTAAAAAACTAGATTTTTTTTGCTTGAAAATTGAACTATTGTTGAAAATGCAACTCTTTTTGGTTGAGGTTTAATCTTTTTTATTAAAAATTCGACTGTTTGGTTAAAAATTCATCTTTATAGGTTGAAAATTCAACCATTTGTTTAAAAGTTCAACCATTCTTTGAAAATTTATCTTTTTTGCTTTAAAGTTCAACCATTAGTTTGTAAATAAAACTAGGCCGTGGCTACAGTAACAAAATTGCGGTACGAATAGCCGAATTTTTTCAGTATAAGTTGAGCTGGAAAAGGGGCTTTTTTACTGACATTTTGGTGTAAATATCCATATTTTTTCATTACCAGTAGATACTTGCATAGAACTATTTGGTACAAAATTCAATAGGTTGTTTTTAAAATTCAACTTTTTGGTTAAAAATTCATTGTTCTTGGTTGAAAATAAACTTCTTTGTAGAAAATTCATATTAGGTTCAAAATACAACTTTTTTTAAAACATTTTTCTTTTTAGCTTGAAAATTGGACCATTTAGTTGAATATTCATCTGTGTGTATTGATAATTTAACAATTTGGTAAAATATTTAACAATTTTGCAACAAATTTAATTTATTTTGATAAATTTAACTACGTCGTTACAAAGTAATCTTTTTTGGTCGAAGATTCAACTCTTTGTTGAAAATTCGTAATTTTGGATTGAAAATTATTATTTTATGTTAGAAAGGTCATCTTTTTAGGTTGAAATAAATAAATTTGAAGCTTAACAATTTTAATCTAAAATTGGCTCATTTCGTTTATAAATTATTTCATGTTAAAAATTATACAAGAATAAAATCCTGGTTTTTAAATAATTATGGGCAGGGAAAATAAAAATTTAGCCAGGGAAAAATCAGTGTAAAGTTTAGGGAATTTTGAAAATAAAGTTGTTGGGCCACCCTGCAAAGGATACAACTTTATTTTGAGATAAAGAAAAATAAATAAAAAAAGGTTGAGAGACATTTTACGTGATAAAAGCCTTTTTTAAAAGTAATTTGAGGCACGATTCCTATAGGTTAATTAAATTAGAGACGTCTTTCCCGTGGCTGTTAAGAATCACTACATGGATAGTCGTTAATGAAGACATTCTGATATCCCAACAAAATATATGACCATTGAGTCCAAAAAAAATGTTCTTCCGATTAAATATAGAGACACCCTCGGTTCTTGCCCTGAGAGACAGGAAACTGGCGTCCACCGATATTTTAGTACGGTTGATTTATTTCCTCGTGGGAGCATAGTGTGCTACGTGGGAAGTACCACGTGACATTCTCTTTATTCTGAATTCGTGTTTATCAAATGATTCGTAAAAATACTACCCTCTCATTATTCTTCTTTGGGTTAAAAACAAGCCTAAAAGTTGAATTTGATTGATGTCTTCACAGTAAGTCCCAGGGTATCAAACTGTTTGATATCACCGTTGGATATCATCTTTTGCGGATCAAGTAGTACATTATGTAACAAGGGGCGAAAGGAGCAGATTTTTCCCATGGGTCGAGGGAAAAGTCTACTTTCGTCCCGTGTCAATTTTATTTTCGCCCTGCAAATTTTACTTTCGCCCCGCTAATTTTACTTTCGCCCCGCTAATTTTACTTTCGCCCCGCTGAATTTACTTTCGTCCCGCAAATTTAACTTTCGCCCCGCAAATGCAGTTTAAGCAAATGCAGGGAGATTAACCTTTCTACTGAAAAAGATGAATTTTCAACAAAATATTTGATTGCTCAACAAATTCAAATTAATAATAATCAACCAAGCAGTTCGTAAGATCAGAAATTTCTGCCAAAAGAGATGAATTTTTAAACCAAAGAGACGAGTTTCAATAAAACAGTTGAATTTTTAACCAAAAAGCATGACTTTGTAACAAAACTGTCAAATTTTCAACAAAATAGTTCAATTTTCAAACAAATAATACAATTTTCAACGAAAAAAGATGAATTCTAAAAAAAATAGTAATTTTTCACCAAAAAATAATTAATGTTCAACCAAAAATAGTTGGATTATTGACCAAAGAGATAAAATTTCTACCGAAAAAGACCAATTCTCAAGAAAAAATTTAATATTCGATATTTTAGCAAAAAAATATTTTAACTTCAAATTAAAAACAGTTCAATTTAACAAAAAAAGACTTAATTTCAACCAAATAGTTGAATTTTCAACTGAAGAAGACGAATTTTAAACAATACCGTTGATCTTTCAGCGAAAAAGAATAAATTTATGAAAAAATGTTGAATTTTCAACCAAATAAAATTTTAAACCAAAAAATATGAATTCTCAACGAAAAATGTAATATTTGATATTTTAAATAAAAAAGATAATAATTCTGAATAAAAATCATTCGAACTTAACCGAAAATGACGACTTTTCAATCAGTTTTTTAAATTTTCAACTAAAGCTGATCAATTTTAAACCAGTAATGGAACAGTTAAATTTCCAAATAAAAAAAAGTCTGTTTAGCCAAAAAAAGGTAATTTTCAACAAAGTACTTAAATTTTCATTTTTCAGATGATCCTTCAATTGAAACAGATTAATTTATTTCATACCAAAAAATTAATTTTTAACAAAGTAGTTAAACTTCAACCACGTAATTGAATTTAAAAAAAAATGAATTCTCAATGAAAAATAAAGTATTTGCTGTTTTGGCCAAAACATATTTTTATTTTAAATCAAAAATAGTTGATTACAACCAAAAAATATGAATTTTGAGCGAAATTTGAATTTTTAACTAAAAAAGATAAAATTCAGCCTTATAATTGATTTTTAATGTGAAAAGGTTAATTTTGAAACTGATAGTTGAATTTGCACCCCAAAAAGTCGAATTCTGAACAAAACCTTTGAATTTTCAACTAAATAATATATTTATTACCCAAACAAGATGCAGTAATGTAAAATATAATTTTAGACATTAAAAAAAAAAGAATAAACTTTGAACCAAAAAGATTTGGATTTTCAACTAAAGAGATGATTTTTCAACTAAAATGATAAATTTTCAACTAACATCATTAATCTTCAACTGGAACGGTTAAATTTTCAGTTTGAAAAATTAATTTTTAATCTAAGAAAAATGAATATTCAAATCTGGAAACTACTTTTTTACTTTCAAAAAATGTTTCTTTAGATTTACGGAGTTTAAATATTCATCGTAATTTAGTGATTTTTAATATGATGTTAATGTTTTTGGTCTACTCTAAAATCATTATTTTTTTAATATTGATTATTAATTTCATAAGTTGGAAAAAAATCTCGATAGCTCCACTGGGATTCGAACTGCAGGTCTTTCAATTGGGAAAAAAATTTCTCTAGCTCCGCTGGGATTCGAATTCCAGGTCTTTCAGAGCTGAAAGACTTGGAGTTCGAATCCCAGTGGAGCTAGAGAGATTTTTTTCATAACTTATAAAATTAATAATCAATATTCAAAAAATATTGATTTACATTTACATTTACAAAAACATTGACAACATTTACACAAACATTCACATCATATTACTTACTATATTTCGCTGGTCTTTAAAACCTCGGAGAACATACTGGGTCAATTTGACCCACAGCAAATTTTTTATCAAGAAATTTTCAAAGAAATTTGAAAAGTGGGCAGTCTCTTAGGCTCTGATAATATAGTGGAGGTCCGAACTATAGTTTCAAAGGAGAATAATAATTTGAAAATGCTTATAATTATCCTTATAATGGTGCAATTTTCTAAAATAAATATATCAATACTTTTTCACAGAAAATATTTAAGTATCTTCTTCATTCAAGTGGTGAAAGAAAAACTTTTTTTTATTCTTTTATGTAAACAAATGCACCAACTTCAAATTTCAAAAAAATTATCTTTCTTGAAAAGTGCAGTATAGGTTCCATATATATTTTCAGCTTGAAATATTAAAAATTGAAAAAATTACAATTTTTTTCGTAAAATTAATTTGGAAAAAATTCGTGAATTTCTTTAAGCTTGTTAAAGACATCAGCAATAGCTAAATTTTGCATAAATTATTTCGTTCAGCGCTTAACTATACTTATTAATTATTTTAAGACAATTCATCCAGTCATTGCGGAATGGTACACGATCATAAAAAGTATTGGGGTAAGATTGACCCAGAGTGTTCTCCATGATCTTCTGTTGTACCGTACGGTAATGATGCAAGAAAAATTATGAAGTTTAGGCTTTTTTGATATTTATAAAAAAATAACAGATTTTAATCATAAAAAGTCACCTACTCATGAAACAAAACACCGCTGAGCAAGTACCGGAATGGTTTTTATCATTTTTTTTCACTCCGAAACTGGTTTTTAAGGCACGTACGGGAACGACGCTTTTGTTATCAAAATGCACTTTTCAGTTTTAATATCAGATTCACAAAAAAAAGAGTTAATATTTCGAGCTAAATTTTGTAGGATCTTGGATTAAGCAAG
Organism: Andricus quercusramuli; assembly: GCA_932178445.1. Classification (NCBI taxonomy): domain Eukaryota; kingdom Metazoa; phylum Arthropoda; class Insecta; order Hymenoptera; family Cynipidae; genus Andricus; species Andricus quercusramuli. The sequence goes on from CAKNXH010001960.1 coordinate 309,246, forward strand.
ACGCTTAATATTTCTGTAGTTATTACTCAACTGTAACTGCAATATTTTAGTAGAAATAGACGTACGGTAATGACGTCTGAAATGACAAAAATCAAGGAACAGACTTTAAGGTTTTTACAATAATATTAATTTTACTTTAAAAATGTGCATAAATTAAATTTATGTTCATCTAAACTTTACAAACATGATACGTTAAGCATTCCTCAGGGCACTGTTTAAAAAAAGGGAAAAAAACAGTTTATCCTTGTGCAAAGTGAGGTTGGGACGCCGTACGGTAATGACGTTTGGGGTGTTCTTGTATTAAATCAAAGTAAATAGGAATACAAATGAAAAAAAGAACTGAACATTTTGTAGAGGATGATGATTAGTATTTATTTAATTAAAAAAAAATCAGTACGAGTTTCTAAGTTAATGTTATATTACTGGGACTTCAAGCTTGCCTTCAATTTTAGTAATTTGACAATTACTCATAAAAACGTTTGTATAATTTTGATTCAGTTTCGGAATCAAATTGATCCACTGGCATTTACTGCCTTTGTAAGATATTTATTGAACTTTATCGAGGGGATGTTTTTCATCGACATTTCAAGGGCAGAGAGAGAGAGATTCCTGGATAAGCGACCACGTACGGTTGCATTATTTCAGGTTTTTCCTTCTTATTTTCCCTCGTTAAATTTTTCTTTTTCTCATTCTTCAATATACTGATGGGGCACGCGAAAGGAACGTCTAATGGTGTCTCTAGTGAGGAAACGATCTGGAAGGAAGCTATATTTATCTCAGGAACATTCTGATTAAAATGCGTGGAAATGCACCGGGACGTGGTTGGCTAGCAGGCCTGAACGAGCGGAAGTAAATTGCGGCTGCAGCAGCCCCTGATCGACGACTTACGGAAAAAGATGACAGCTCGCTTTGAACGCTGTTCCCTGGAACGTGATCGGGTTTTTCAATCAAATTTTTACGTCCGAGACCGGGAGTGTCAACTGGAAAAGCTTTCATTCACTTCCGAAAGTGCACTCTATTTCTTATTTTTAGTGCCTTCTGAAGCACGGATTAAAAGGAAAAAGTTTTCCGCTTCTTCAATCTTAAGACGATTAAAAGCATGTGATAAGACTCACTACTCACCTGGAAAACCTGGAATTTACAGAAAATTTTCGTACTTGGAAAATCCTAGAAATATCAGGGTTTTTTTTTTCGAGAGCGTGCTTAAATTAAAAAAAATTGTAATATGTAATCAAATAACAATGTTTTTCATATGCAAAAATAGTTTTATATTACTGGATTTAAATATTTCGTTGAAAGTTCGTTTTTTTTTTGTTGCTGGAAATCGTTTTAACTGAAAGTTCAACAATTCTATATTTTGGTTGAAAATTTATCTTTTTCAGTTTAAAATTCAGCTGTTTGGTTGAAAATTCATGTATTTTGTTGAAAATTTGTCCTTTTTGGCAGAAAATTGATCTTATGGTTCAAAATTCAGCTCTTTATTTGAATATTCAACAGTTTGTTCGTAATTTTTTTCACTGAACTGAAAAATCTTTCTTGGTTAAAAATTTAAATCTTGTTGAAAATTCTTATTTTTTTAGTTGAATTCAACTGTTTTTCATTTAAAGTCAAAAACTTTTGTGATTGAAATATCAGCTTTTACATTTGTTGTTGAGAATTCATCCTTATTGGTTCAAAATTCAACTACATGATTAAAAATTCAATTCTTTTGTCAAAAATTAATTTTTTTGTTTGGAAATTTACCATTTTAACTGAAAATTAGTTTTTTCTTTGCTGAAAATTTTTGTTTGTCAACTGAAAATGTAACTATTTTGTTGAAAATTCGTATTTGTTTAAAATTAATCTTTTAGGGAAGTGTCTAACACGTACCGAAAAAATGTGGCTATTTGTACAGAAATTTTTGTGAAAACAGCCCATTTTCCAGCTCTATTTGTACCGAAAACCACCGGCTAATTGTACCGAAATTCCGCTACCCATAGCCACGGCCATTTTTTAAATTCAAACTTTACTAATCCACTTGAATATTCCATAATAATTATAGCTAAAAATTAATTTTTAGACTGAAAATTTAACTATTCAATTTTTTCACTGAAAATTTAACTATTCAATTTTCGTTTGAAAGTGTATCTTTCTAGTTGAAAATTTATATATTTTGTTGAAAATTTGTTCTTTTGGTAAAAAATTATTTTATTGATGGAAAATTCATCTTTTGGGTTGAAAATTCAACTATTCCAGTTCAAAATTTATCATTTGAGTTTGAAAATTCATCTGTTTTGTTGAAAATTAAACTATATGGTTGAAGATTTCCGGTTGAAAATATATCTTTTTGATTTGAAAATGCGTGTATTTTTTTTCTAAATTTGTGTAGTTCGATAGAAAATTAATATTATTCTAGGAAAATTCCACTCCAACAAATTTCAACAGTTCAAGATTCATAATTTTAGTTGAAAATTCATATTTTTGGTTCAGAATTAAACTATTTCAAATGAAGATTCATAATTATAGTTGAAAATTCATCACTTTGTTTGAAAATTCGTTTTTTGTTTTGGTCGAAAATTAATTTTTTTAACTGCAAATTTCACTATTCAATTTTTTGTTAAAAATTTATCTTTTTTAGTTGAAAATTCCTGTATTTTCTTTTAAATTTGTGTAGTTTGGTAGAAAATTAATATTATTCGTTAAAAATTCCACTCCAACAAAGTTCAACAGTTCAAGATTCATAATTTTAGTTGAAAATAAATCTTTTTGGTTCAAAATTAAACTATGTCAATTGAAGATTCATCATTTTATAGTTTAAAATTCATCACTTTTGTTGAAAATTCGTTTTTTGTTTAGGCCGAAAATTTATTTTTTTAACTGAAAATTTCACTATTGAATTTTTGGTTAAAAATGTATCTTTTTTATTTTAAAATTCATCTACTTCTTTGAAAATTAATGTATTTTGTTGAAAATTCGTCGTTTTGGCTGAAAATTCAACTATTTATTTAAAAATTCATCTATCCTGTTAAAAATGCAATATCTTACTTGAAACGTGAGGAATTTAAAGCGGTTAAAGCACATTAGTTTTACTAACAGAATATATTTCAAATACGCACTGTATTTTAAGTAAATGAAGAAAAAATAAAAATGTGTTTGAGATATTATTCAAATTGATGGACATTAGCAACAAACTCGAGAAACGATTAATTATGTTTGAAGCATTATTTATTTAATTATTCGACATACTATTTTTACATTGTTTGATATTCACAATGACTGAAAGAATATTATTCTTAATAAACTCGCGAAATAGTGTACATGTCATGAATCGATTATTTTTAAAATTCGACACACTTGAATTGCTCCATACTGAAAATCTCTTGAGATACCTGGAAAAAACCTGGAATCTTCTGGAAATTTTTTCCAGGATTTGAGTAGATACCCTGTAAACGTTTTTTTTTAAGGTGCAAATCCTTTCAATTTTGAAGATACTCAGATACCAGTAGATGAAAAAATAATTTTATAAATGGATCTTATTCTGTTCATAATGGATATTGCTTTTATTTCGAAAGATGTTTCTTCAAATTCGATATCAAAGTGTATCGAGTTTAATTTTTTCTCACGAATATTTGGGATGTTAACCCTGGGGATAGAATCGTTTGAGATTATTGCTCAATTACCGTCATGGCGGTGGAAAGAAAAGGGGCGCGGTCAATTAAAAAACAGTCTTGACGTCTCATTATTCGCGTCCGGCCACACGACCATCTTGCCCCAGTCTATTCTAATGAAAAAGCGTGCAGTCTCATAATGCTTACTCCAACCTTTTCAAATGGCCGTTTTTTTTATCTCCTCACATTTCTCCTTTCGCTCTGATAAACCACCTTTTGTAAAGTAAACAAATTCGCTTCAAGATTAAAATTTGCACTGTAAACAAAGCGCTTTGAATTGCACTTTGTTGAACTGCGTCAGCAGTTGCAGAAGAATAGAACTTGTGAAAAATATTCTTGGATAGCAATTCTTATTATAATAAAAACCCGATTTAAATACTTTAAATTATTAATTTGCTTCTAGATATGAAGCCTTTATTGTTCCAGTGCGCACTTTGCTTTCACTATGACCATGAGTCGTTTTGCTATCAATAAATGATAGGAGCATCCTGTTTTTCAGTTACGTCAAACTGACAATAAATGTCACATATTTATGCAAATTATTATTGTTATGCTAGAAGAAACCTTTTTTTAGTTAAAAAATAAAGTAATTCATATTTTTTCTACGACATGTTGTACAATTGTTTTTAAAGGAAGAAATATTTTATCATCCTTTAGAACATGTTCCCACCCTTATCAAAAATATTTACTTTTCTTGCTAAGATTGTAAATATTATTTCCCTTTTTTTAATCTCAAGGGATGGTACGCAAAAGAAGTATAGAATAATAAAACATGAAAACACGAACGAGACATAAACAGACTTTGATCCAGAAGTTTTGTGCACCATGTGCTGTATGACAAGGACACTTGCACTGCCTTGACAAGCGTCCATGCTCTGATTCGCCTTATCGGTCGGTGTTTTATGATTTCATTCAACCAAAAATATTTTTCTCCCCTACATTTATCTTGTACTTTGTAAAGGTAAAGACATATTTGACCCCTTTTATCGTGGAAAAATGGAACCCCAGTACATAATGGAGAATGGATATTGGATATCTGAGTGTCTAATATCCGTCAAAGTTGACTGTCAAAACGAATCGAACAAAGTGCTGCGATTCGAACTTCGGCCGGAAGTTGATGGATTTGCCTAACAGGGTCACCCTAGTTCCTCCAAAAATTCTCCACTTCTACAAATGGATTGGCTTCTAATTCAAGACGAGTCGATGTACCGGAATGTGTGTCAGTTTCACTGGGAAATCGCCTTTTAAAAACTTTCCTAAAAAAAGATTGCCTGTTATGTTCCAAAATTGCGGTTAAACTGGCGGACAGTTAATTTTAATTTACATTTTTTTTCAATAAACTTTTAATCACTTTATAATTTTATTCTAAACAGCAGATCAACCTTGAACCTTTCCGGAACTAAAAGCTTGAATGGTAAAATTTACAACTTGAAAGACATTAAATTTGAAACAGTTTTTAAATCGTTCAATTAAGAATTCTTCAAATCTTGATTGGCTTAATTATGAGTGATTCAAATAGGGGACAAAAGTGGCTCAATTGGTAAAATGTCAAGGTTATATTCCAGGCATTCTGGCATTGATATTAGTGGGCCGTTATGTCGTGGGTTCGAATCCCAATGCGGAGAATAAAACTGAAATTTGCTATTCTCTTTCCCGGATGTTTATCTCTCATACTTAATACAAAATGTACCAAAAACTGACTCGACTATAATAATAATTTATTCGTGTTTGAATTGTGCAATCCTTTTCATTTTGATATTCGGTTACGTTCAATTGCAATCACCGAAAAGAAAAAAAACATTTAAAAATTTCCAATTTTGAATACATTCAATTTTAACTGGGTTTAAAATTTTTCAATGCTCAATTAAGAATTCTTCAAATATTTATTGACGAATTGAATTTTTAATGCATTGTAAATGCAACCAACAAGGTTGGATTGGCGAGCTGTGAGTCAATTATGATTATTTTCTCTCAAATTCCACATTTTAGATTTCACATCCCACAATTTTGTTTTAATTCATATACTATTATTGTATTTTACTCTAAGCAGTATTGAAAAAAAATTGTGGAATGTGAAATCTAAAATGTGGAAAGTGAGAGAAAAGAATCGTATCCGACCACCTCCTGTCTCCTAACTAAGCTTAGTTATGTCATCTTTTTTTACTTTTATCAGTTGCTACATGCTTGTAATCATCGAAAAGTTTCGAAGTTTACTTCGCTTATAAATTGTACCATGAATTTTTTTCCGAATAATTTTGATGGCCCATCTTTAGTACATATCCTTATTGTATATCTGATACTCTCTTTTCAATGTTCTGCACGTTTAAATGAGCGGATTTTTGTATTGATAGCTTCTTAAAGTAGTGCAATTATCAAAAAAACTTATGATGCATATTTTTATTTGTAGTGGAAACAATATTTCTAGATGAAATAAAATTGGAGACATATATTTTGTTCAGTTGAATGTTCAGAACTTCAGATACATGTCTTTTTATATCATTATTGACCTCCTTTTGATGATATCCTTCTTCAGATTTTTTCCGAAATTTGTTGGAACATTCATCCGTTTGATTACTTCTTTAATCGAGGTTATCTCGATCGGAATTAAGGGCATCCCTTCAAAAATGAGGCATCGATCTGAGAGTTTTTGGAACGAAGCATGCATTAATCATGCCGAGGCAGCTATTGTGTCGAGGGGAAGTCGTATTGCGCCGACATTAGAAGTAAGCGACAGGGTGAAAATCGCAGATAGATCCAATCTAGTTCATTGGCTGGTCGGCGGAAGTGTCATTCGGCCCCTTGAGCTATAGAACGAGTGATAAGAGTTAGCCGTCACTAAGGCCAAAAGCCTAGTTCCTTTTCCGGTTGGCTTGCTCACTTCATTCCCACAAATCCTTCACCTTCGGTTCTTCTATTTACCCTATAGAACCAGAAAATAAGGTCAACCCGAAAAGCTGCCACCATTTATTCATATAATCACCTCAATAAATCATTTAAGATAAATAACTTTCTACCTGATAAATTGAAAACTTCAAATTAAATTTTACTTTGCCCTCTCCGGACGAAATACTCTGAAAATCTGTTTAACGACCTAAATTTCCCATTTGTTTTTGTTTCACGTAAAATGTTTATTTTACCGTAAGCGAATATCGATCCTGACATATAATAGAAACGTTATTAATTGCATCTCCATTTTCCGAGTGCTGCGTTGCATAATAATGTACGTAACTAGGAAAATGTGTTAGTAATACGCAGGAGCGATAATTGCTTTGCCATCAGCTAGAATGGAAAAATAAAAAGCATACAAAAAGAGTCTCTCTTTGAGGGAATTGAAAATGCTACAGGAAATAAAAACAGTGTGTTATAAAAGTAGAATTCAATTTATAAATAACTGAAGACTGCAATAATAAAGAGTTAGTTTGACAATGGAGGAACATATATCAGCTGGAAATTCGGTTTCGTGCTTTGTTTATGTGGACAGGAAATTGTTTCTGCAAAATGAGTAATATTACACTTAGCGACTGACGGCAGAGAACCTCGTCACAATCTGCATTCAGGTTCTTATCTTCTTCGTGAGCTTCGCTGATAAGTGCAGGAGATCGCATCGTGCGAACACGTGCATGTCTCTAGTGCATCGAGCATTGTGTAAAAGAATAACAGTACCACGAATAACGAGCAAATGTAAAGCAGTGTGTGGAAGAGAGAGATAAGAGCGAAATGGGAGAGGCCCATGGGAAAGTAGTACCATGAGTTTTGGCTCCGAGGGACGTTTAAACTTTAAACTTTATGCAAAATGTTAACTGTCCCTCATAAATTAGATTATTTTAATTCGTCTTATTTTACTCTCTCATAATTACAAAATAACATTATCAATATGTCTCTTGATTGGTATTGTCTAAACAAAAAAGGGTCAAGGGTGCACAAATCATGATTATGCTTGATACCGTTGACAACGCTTGATATCGTTGATAATGCCTGGTATCATTGATATATATTCATGATTGTTAGTATTATCATCCATCCTATTACCATATCCTAACTAACGACAACTGGTTACCTAAAATCATGTGAAATTCTGTTCACAGGAAAGTTTTTCAAAGGATTGAGTGGCATGCAATGGTTTTTTGATCCAGTTTTGATCCAACAGTAAAAGTAGATTAGAGCGAAAGGTTCTAGTAACACGGGGTGTGACTTTCCTCGTGAAAGTGTGCTCGGCTTTAAAGGATTTCAGTGTTTGCTCGACCCTTGGCGATCCCATTCGACCCCACGCGGTATCAACGGGTAAACCCGACTCCGTAGGTCGTCAAGAGATTCGATGCAGTCACTCAGGTGCCGCATTGGGATCTATTCGTGCATGCTTGCAGCTAACACAGGGGAATGGTGTTGTAATCCATATGCACGAGTTAATACCCCTTTCTATCGGTGTATACAAAAGGGAATAAAAACTGGGGTGATAAACAACCAACTGCATGTGGATTACTGCCAAAAAATACGGCTTTGGCTTTACAAACGAGAGTTGAATAATCTCTGAACATTTTCTGTGATGCTCTCTGTTTTTTTTAACGAAATACAACTTATCGTGATGATTATCAATACATCATAAGTCGATTTGATTTTTTATTCGTAGATCAGCATTCAGTTGTGTCTGCATTTTTTCTGGGGTGATATACGTACTTACGCGTACGAGCAACCACGCTAATGGATTGTCTGAAGGGCCCAACGACCGGCAAAGTCAAACACTCTGCGGTTCTCTTTCTCTTTTACTCTTTCACTAACTAACGAATGTCCCTTTACCTTTCATTATCGCGCGCATGTATAGCATCCCACGAAAACCGGCCTCCCTATCTTCCCCTCGTTATGAGTACGTAAATGTACATACATGTCTATATATACCTATCTCTACATGGACTCTTTGCTTTCCTCCCCCGTTCCGCACCTTTTTCTGTCTGTTATCTTTTTCATTCACAGACAATCTTCGCTTTACTCTTTATTCCCGGAAATTCCGGTTAGTCTCGTTTACAGTGTCAACGAAATTTATTTTAAAAAGGAAGAGGTCAGTGACCCAAGTTGGAGAGGTGTTTATCTAAAAACTACAATCTTTATTAAAGAAATTAGTGCATGAACATTCTTTTTCCTCTAAAGGTATTCCAGAATATGTTGATGTTTAGTAAATGATTCATAATATTCATTTGACGTATTAACGTGAAGACATCAAAATGTAATGAAGATTGCACCAATGCTGATCTTAATAATGGCACCAATGATGACGATGATGATGATGATGATAACAAAGTTTATGCTGATTTATTCTGCCATACCTATGCATAAAAAATGATGATGAATCTTACATCAAGTGTCCCTACTCCACTGCAACCGAACAACCCCTGAGAGTATCTTCAGTGTTCACGTGTCCATGTTCAGTCTTCCAACTTCTCATAAATCCAATCCCCTCTTCTGACATTGATGAATCTTCTTTCTGTCGATTGCTTTCCCCCATAGTTTTGTTCCCAACTTTTTATCAACATTCTGGCCACATGACCACCTAATATCCGACTTTAGAAGAATTTCATCATCTTCGTCGTATCCATGATGAGTCCTGTCAAGAATAGCGACGCGTGCCAGTTTCCAGTTCAAACCGGGACCAGTATCCCTTTCCAGGTGACGTCTCGCGGTTCGGTAGTAGATCCTGCGTCCTCATCCTTCGGGAACCATAGTAGAATCGATAGCTGCGACTGCGCAAAACGCTTTTCTCCGTGCAAAGCTTGTGTGATAGAGAGAGAGGGAGATATCATGAAAGAGAAAAAGGAGAGAGGGAAAGCAAGAGTGCCGGCTCCACGTTAAAACCCTTGCGGAACAGCATCCAGTACACGTATCGCTCGGATCTGCGATTGGCCGAGAGACCGGTCTGCCGTCCTTTATTCTCAGGTTGCCCTTACTCTCGCGTCCTATTAGTTACGGATTAGTACACTAATTAGTTGAATTCGTGACAGCAAAGGTATAACGAGTTTGTTGAGGTTACGAAGAGTACCGCCGACTTCAACCTGAGATCGTCCGTGACGGTAGTTTGCTGCTAAACTCGTTTAGTATTCTTAAATGGTACAACAACAGCTTCCATGCTGCACAGAGGATAGGCTTACAGGCCATGATTTTAAATGATGCCTGAAAGAGTTAATTTCTATTAGGTTTATAACTGGTAGCATCAGCAATTGTTGATCCAAAGATGCGAGAAGACTAATACAAAACCGTTCATCCAAATTGGGTCAAAATGTTTCAAACAGTTGACAACTACTCTAAAGTACTTTGTAGAATGTAGATCCAATTGACAGTCTTTGTTTACTTACAGTGTACATTATTATCAAATTCTAATTCTGGAAAGCAAATTTTGAGATATTCTTAAATCTGTTAACCAACTTAGATGACTCCAGGCTACCAGGTCATCTGACAATAAAGCTGTTAGCCTGTTCTCCACTTGATAAAGGCTCCGGGCTAACGTAAAATGCTGGATCACAATCTTGATTTATATCTTCGGTACATCATAAATATATAATTCAATGAACCACGCAAAGCCTAAACTAGGTTAACGTCCTTACTTCACGATTATATTAAAGTGTTTTCATTTTCGTGATCTATTGTAAATTATGAACCTTCTATCTATAATAACAAAGTTTGTTTTCTCTGTATAGTTAGCTATAAATATAACTGAATTCTGGTTAAAGCTCTTTAAGCTTACTTCAATATTTGAGAATTGAAACAACCTCTGTGCAGGAGATCTCGAATAATGGAAGCTGGATGTACACATAGTATCCATTAGTGATAATATTTCTCGGATTATGTTAGCTTGCAGGTTATAGGTTATAATTTTACGAGGGTGTTAACGTTATGCGATAGCCCGTAGGTGGAACATTTATGGGCGATGAAGTTCAGTGCAAGTTTTAATCATTACTATCAATTGCCTCAGGAGGCTATTAAAAGTTGAAGTTTCTAGATATTTCGTGACTGCAGAGAGTCAATTAGCGAACTATGGCGGATTCTCTCTTCTTCAAGTGCTCAAAGTTCCTGCTTGAGGAACTTTATGCTGCATCTGTTCTTCTAGCTGTAATTATCCGTCCGCCCAAGAGACCGTAAATCGGGCGTAATCCGTGATAACTAATTGTGTGGTTGGTCCACACGATTCTTGATTTATTGCCAAGCAGCGCCCTGTTTACAATGATAGCAAGACGACTCTGTCAGCAGTTCTCTGTAGGGAATTAAAGTCTCTAACCTAGTAGGGAATCGTTTCCAGACTGGGATTCGAAATGGACAGGCTGTTTCGCTGGAAGAGCCACAAGAGTCAGGATGACGTGAGTATTCAAATGTAATGATCAGGCAAATCCGCTTAGTTCTTGATGATCCGCGAAATAGAGTATACAAACGAGAAGATCGGAAGAGCGATTAGGAAAAAAGATAAGAAAGTAATTTGAGGGAAAAAAACAAAGAAGCGAAGTCATGACTCAGGGTTGGGTGGCTAGTTACCCTATGTTATAGTCAACCTATATATTTTTGGAGATCTTTTGATAAAAAGGGGTTTGTTTTTAAAAGTAGTAGTTGAACATTCAAGTAGAGCTTGAAGCGATTTCGAAGGAAGAGGTGAAGATCCAGCTTCCGCGTTTTGAGCCATTAACCGTAAATAATGCGACTTTGCTCGGCCAGGCATGCCAGTGAGAGTTTAATCAAGCGGCATTCACACCGCGCGGACAGTATTATGCGAGCAGGACAAAACGCTAAGAAAGATCCCTGAGTTTACAATTAGTTCCGTCTCGTCCTTAATCCACTGTTTCATCCTGTGAAATTGTCGTTCTATATATTATTCTATATATTGATCTTTGATTAGAAAGCATTTTTTTGTTATTTTCACTTTTGAATTTTACTAGAAAACTGTTGTATACATGAGCCTGGATTTTCAGTTTACTACGTTCTTTTCATTTGTTTATTCATATATTGCAATCATATCTCAGGACACATTTGTATAGAGACTATGTGTGGGAGTGGAACAACCAGTCCACTACTAGGCCAGCAGCTCCAACAATTAGATCCCTCGGGATAAGCCTACTCTTCCTGTAAGGCAAAATGTCTTGAATACGTTATGGAATAAGTCGTTTAGGCCTGTCTGAGCCTGAAATTTAAAACATTCATATGCATAGGTCTTAAGCTCTCACTTTGAGTCTTATTAGAGGAAACCTTTTCTTCTAACTGTTAATCTAACTCTCAGTAGATATAATCATTTAAATTTCTTATTAACATACAATTTGTAAAATTCTATTATATTCTAGTAAATATTTGAATATGTCAATCGAATTTGACATAAATTATTTAAATCTACACGTGTTTCAACAAGGAATGTAAAAGGCAGAGGAAGGACTTTTCCACGACCGAGATGATATGATTTCAGGGTACGATGGGAAGTCGCAGTAATTTTTCATTCCGTAGTCTTTTGTCATTGAAGGAGGTCGACTTACGAGTCAACTCGAGGATGAGAGTTTACTCGCGATTCAGCTCCTGCTACTTCCCACACCCTCTCAGGATAAAAGTTCTCTTCCTTGGAAAAGATTTAGATACATGACATTTTTCTAGCTCGGACTTCCTCCACGAAAGTGACAAAAATATTTCAACTCTGAGACGTGTTTCACGATATTCGCGACTTTCTCGAGTTAAGCACTTCCAGGATTTCATAAGATCGATGACAACCAACTTTAGAGGAGAATGCAAACCTTTTTCAAGAGCCTGAAATAATTCATTCTAGAATAGTACCTATAACATCAGAGAAAAATAGTTCAAACTGTACATTATGATAAAGATAAAAGATCGAATTTTGTTTGATACGCAAAACCAAGAGCTAGAAACACAGCACTCGACTAGATTGAAGACTTAAAACGAACCAACAAGAAGTGGAAGTATATTGCCAGAAAGGAAAGATCAGACGCGAAATAACAAGTGACACGGACTCATTTATAATGAAAAAGAATATAGAAAACAGAGACTGGAAAACCGTTCAAGGAAAATGTCAGTTCTTTGCTGATGTTGTTGAATAAGATATGAATGAGATGATCACTCAAACTGTCATAAAGTCGATTGTGGTACCCTTGAAAGTCTTTTTCTTTTTTTGAAAAAATAAAAGAAATGAAAGAAGAGATGCACCCTGTGGAATGAATTCCAAAAAAGTGTTATTTCCTAATCCCTAATGTGCAAACCCTTCTAAGAAATTAGAGCTCAACGAAGGGTGCTTGAAATAATAATGCTGTCGACCGAAAAAATGACTAAAGGATCATTTTTCTTAGCATTTCTTCTTCTTATAGTTATCGTCTTCAAAAACAAGTGTTGACACTCCTCATAACTACATATATTTTAGGATTCAATCTTCATTTTATTTCCAATTTTGGAATATTATAAATCGTTGTAAGACATGCTTAATTTCATTAATGAACAAATTTATACTTCTAATAATTCGTTTGGCAATTGCCGACAAAGTCGACCAACGAAATTTAAATTATTATTCGGAAAATGGGAACCGTATTTTTTAAAAAGCAATTTAAATCGTCATTTATTTGGAGAGCCATCGCGTGAAATGTAATATTCGTTGGCTTTTGCCTTTGAAAACGAAAACTTGGGTAAATTCGATGTCGGATCAAAAATAATTGCACGAACACACCCAGGTCCTTTGGTTCGTTTTGCCTGGTTTGCCACAAATGGGAATTGAATTCTCTCCAATCGGGAAAATTACACCCCTTTCACCTCGTTTCCCTCTCCTTCCTCTCTCTCTCTCTCTCTCTCTCTCTCTCTCACCTTCTCTCTATCCCTCTCGCTGGTTGGATGAGAGGCCACAATAATTCACCTTTTCACGCCGGAAATTGAGTGTACGCCATCCAAATCGCATTTCCAGTTACGGGGATGCGACTCCAGTTACCGGAAAGCGAGATTAGCGGTCTACTGTTAGAGGTTTCGCTTACTCGCGGACGAAACTATCATGCTGTAGAACATCTAATAAAGACAAAATACAGTTAACTCAGAAACCTATTTGCAGTTAATTCTATGCCTTTTATCTTGGTGTCAGAATGCTTTGTAAACTATTAACGTCACTTGAAAGTCCACTGAAAATAAAATGATAAAAAAAGTTAATGATTTAGAAGATAATATTCTTCAAATGTAATTATTATTACGAGGTGCAATTACTATTACTCAGTGTCAGTTACGTAAATCATGAACATGCAACTCTTGCTGCAAAGTATAGAGATAAAACGAAAATGTCTTACTCAATAAATAATAAAAAATTCATTGAAGGTTTTTATTTTTGTTGCAGGGTCTCGACAATGTTAGTTCAGCAACTCTCAGGCCATTCAATTCGGACATCAACACTCCAAGAATCGACAGTTATAGATTTTCTATGGCTAATCTCGAAGGTAAGATTTCGTTGTAAATTTGATATTTTATAGTCTGGATAATGTTTTAAGTGATTTTGAAGCCGGAGTAATGTAGGTTATGAAATATTGAAAGAGCTTTCGATGTTATTCATCGTCAGCTGCATTATCTCTGTAATGACCTTTGTCAATATATGAATTGTAGAACAGCAGTTTCATTTAGATAGAAGAAATACGTAGCACTGATAACCAATCAGTATAGTTACATATTTTTACAGCTCTATCTCAGTCTGTGTTTACAATTTAGAAAATGGGAGATAGTATGTATTGAAAATCTTACGACTAGATGGAAAAAATCTCTTATCATAGCAGAAAAAAAACAAAGTGTAACCTTTGCCCCAAATTCAGAGTAATGTTATTTACCTGTAACAAAAATTACATTCACATGGTAGGATTTATCCATCAAATCCTAAAAATTAAAGAATTTTCCATTGTAAATCTTCCAAATGTAACTACGTATTAAAAAAACGTTCAAAATTACTTCATTGAAGAATTTTCAATTGTGAATTTTCAAAATTGAACTATTAAAAAAAAGGAAATTTACACAACTTTAAAGTTAGTATAAATCTTGAATATTTATTAATTTTCATTTCTATATTTTCAAAATACAGGAATTTTCAATTTCAACTCTTCAAAATTGTAGAACTTCGAATTGTAAATCTTCAAAATTGAACTGTTTCTAATTTTTTTTAAACAATGAAAAATTCTGTAATTCTGATCATTTAAATTCTGAAATTTCTTCTGTTTCGAAGATTTATAATTGAAAACTCTTGACTTTTAATCCTCAAAACCTCAAAATCATCCAAATATAAGAATTTTGATTTATCCATCTTTTAACTTGAAGAAGTTCCATTGCAAATCTCTAAAATTGAATAGATTTCAATTTTAAATCATTAAAATTGAATAATTTTAAATTTTAAATTCCAAACTTGAACTATTAAAAAAAAAAACATGCAAAATTTTATCATTTTCTATTATATACAGAAAATATTGAAGCATCTTTGATTGCAAATTTAAAAAATTGCAGAATTTTCCATGTCAAATCTTCAAAATTAAAATAAATCCTGAAAAAAACGTTTAAAATATCATTTTAAACTATAAAAATTTCATATCAATGAATTTTCAATTGTAAATCTTCCAATTTGAACTATTCCAAAAAAGTAAAAAATTACATGGCTTTAAAATATGAATCTTGAAAATTGAATAATTTTAAATTCCAAGTTTTGTTTTACTATTAAAAGTTCTGTAATTTTGATAATTTCTACAATTTGGAAGATTTAAATTTGAAAATTCTCGATTTTTGATCTTCAATTCATGCAAATTCAAGAACTTTTACTTATGCATCTTTACAGCTGAAAATTTTTCAATTGTAAATTTTCAAAATTGAACTTTTCAACAACAAAAAACATTCAAAATCACATCTTTCTAAATTATACGATGTGGCTAGTTTTCACATGTAAATATAATTAAAATGGATCAGTCTTGAAAATAAAAGACTCAGAATTCCAGAATTAAACAGAAAAATATTTGTTTTAAATTTCTTTTCAAAAAATCTAGCATCAAAATATATATTCTTCAACACTTTACGAAGATTGGAAAGAGGTAGAAAATTTGAATTCTATAATGGTCTAAACATTTATATTAGTTTTTCTTTTGTTCCAATAATTTATTTATTCATTCAATTTCGATTACCTTGAAACAGTAATACAATTTTTATCTTGATACACAAAATATAAGTAACAACCAAAATAATTTAAATTTGACACTTGCATGTGGGCTACTACAGAGATAAAAATTTATGCACTGCAAATACTGGAAGTTGAAATGTCGTTTCGTCACGCGTAATTTAGCGAGTAGTTTCAGTTGAGCGCTTTTCTAAAGATTCAAAACGTGTCGCCATTTTTCTTTAATGCGATTTCCCGAATGGTCGCACGATCCATTGTTACAGTTTGACGCATCCAAACAAAGGGATTTAAAGATTCCTAGCTGGACATTTTTTTCGTAATACTCTTTTCATTGCTTGCATAAAATTGATCATCAAATAACAAATCTCTAATACAATAAATTTACAACAAAAAAATCAATATTATTTTAATTTACTATATTAGAAACTTTGTTATTGAAGTCGATTAGTCAATACAAAATTCCAGTGAATAGATAAAAAAGTTCAATTACATAGAAACTAAATGACAAAACATCACAATTTTCTGAACGAGTTCATTTCCTCTGATCAGTGCAATAAAAGTGCAAAGCGCAAGATCGCGCGATAAAAAGGAAGGCTGTCCGCCGAATGGATAAGGTGAGACAAGTTGCTTTTTTTACACCAGTGTTAACCTCATTCGTAAACCTCTTTGTAAACCTCAGGATCGCTCCTTTCAAGAAGGTACCTGGCCTCGAAATTATACTTTCCTCTTTTGTGCTTCATGGCAGGTATGAAATACGACGCAATAAAAATAGAAATTTTCGCGGGGAGATAAATGACGTTATTTCGACAACCCAATGAGTGCCCATATACTCGCTTTCTTTTAGGGCGTTTGCCAGGTGGTGTGTTTTTGTCGTAAAGAAGACACAAGTGCTTCCGCACTGGTTCTCAATTCCTTTGGACAGTTACACAAAGAAATGCAGGGCTTTGAAGATATTTTTAGATACCGGGGATGAAAATCTCCCCTCGCACTTTCTTTCCAGTTTCATCTTCAAGATTGCTAATCTTGCACAAAAAGACTCGGCTATAAATTCGTCTATGAAATACCTCTCTCATCAAGATCTTTGTGATCAATTACTCTTTGTTTATAATCCGATAGAAACATCTCGGACTTTACAAAAGTTGCTTTCTGCCATTTTTTTGTTTTGCTTTTTATTGTAAATGACACTGGACACGACCTCGCTTTCTCCGATTTCTATCGTTTTGCGCAAATATGACAAGGACACCTAAATATCAAATGGTGCCGAATAATTAAGAACCATGACTATTCTAATTGTATATTTTTCTGAGGAGGAAATATACATTCTATCATTATGTGTATCAAGTCTCATTGTTTTGAAAATTTCCTAGTCATTCTTTCTTTTTCGACATCGTCCTTTTTTCCCATGGCGAATCGAACATGATTAAACAGCCGGTGGGCCGTAAGGCATCGGTGATTGTGCGGTGCAGCACGTTCTTATCTACAATCTTTGAACTAACTCGCAATGGCGGCAATGAAAAAAAAATGGCTATGGCTTTCACGTGCTATCAGCGGATTTATACTCCACGGTACCGTACCGCATCGTTGCCACCACCACGCACAGGGTAGCGAAAGGTGGTAACTTGCCTGGAGGAAACTGATAAGGGTTGGAGTGGGCCATCCTCATCTACAAACTTTGAAGACACCTACTTTCTCCTTATCACGTGCCCAGCTCGTCCCTCTTCTTCAAACTTTTCAGTTAAAAACGTTTCTGGGTTTATGCACACTTTTCACCAGTCACACTGTTAGGAATATCTGTTGGAATTTTCAGGGACGCGTCGCTAAAGCTTTATGCAGAAACCGTTTCTAAATTTTCCTAAGCCAGGAACAGATATTCCAGCAATATTTGTCCTTACAATATAAATAGTAAGAAGATATGAGTAAAGTTCATATAAACACATTATATTCATTGCGTATATTATATAACCTAGATAAATGCATAGTCATTTATTACATATAAGTTTCGCTCTCATATAGACTCACTATGATTTATATTGTTAAGACGAATATATACTGCAAATTGATATTAAAATTAATAAACCAACGGAATGATTCAAAATTACAGGTATAACCTATCTACGTGGATTAATTATTAATTTACGCAGCTGCTGCTAGTTACTTGCGGTCCTGATGTACCTTTTTAGAAGTTCATTTACGAGGCAGATGATCGCAGCATCTTGTCACTATTTTATTGCAAAGATAATTCGCTCATCAACCGAGCTTCTCGTGCAAATTTCGAAACCTTTTCACGCTTGAGATTATTTAATATCGAAAAAAATAGGTTTACTGCATCGTTAGAATTCAAAACAACATTTTGACGCCCATGGCCACATGCCGCCCATGACCACAACTACCATGCTTTGTCCACTTCGAACCCGATCAAAAACGACATCAACCGGCGCGGGGGACGGGGGGGGGGCAGATTTTGTGTCTTAGGGGGTGAAGGGTTAACGCAGAATGTGAGATCACACATAGAAAATATAAATGTGGATGTTTTCTCCCTTTTTTCGTTTTCTCCTTAATTGCGAACTGAATTGATAGAACCGAATAGAAAATCCAACTATTTTCCCTTGAAAGTTAGGGGAGACCACCCTACAGCAGATAATGATCGTAAAGTAGATAATCATTTATTTAAAATACTAATGTGCGTAAGATAATAAATTATTCAATGTAATTAATATTCAAGACACATTACGTGTTAATATATTAAAATTAGAATTGTCTATTTAACTTACATTTGTATTTATAATTAATTAGTATCTACTGTAGGATCATTATCTACTGTAGGGTGAATCTCCCCTAATTCTTTTTATTTGTCACGTCTAGTATTCTACTTTTGGTTCATTCTAGTCTTTCGGTTAAAAATTATGCTATTTGGTTAAAGATTGAACCATTTTGATGAAAATCCTAACTAATTTGAAAAAAATAATTTTATCAATTGAAGATCGGTCTATTTGGTTAAAATTTAAACTATTTTTTTCAGAATTGGTTTTTTGTTTTGCTTGAAAATCAATTTTTCAAGTGATAATTCAATTTTTTTTTTGACAACTGGTCGTTTGTGGATGCAAATTCATCTATACCGGTTAATAAATCAACTGTTTTCTCGAGAATTCAACTATTTTTTTCAAAATTAGTCTATTTTGCTTGAAATCGACTGTTTTTTATTTAAAACTAAAGTCTGTTTTTGGTCGAAATATCTACTATTATATTCTTCGTTGAGTCTTTTTTGATTGAATACTAAACTATTTGGTTGGAAGATGACAGTTTTTTTTTTAAATTGTTTTGTAAAAATACTTTATTGAAAATTCAGCTATTCTATTGAAAATTATTTTTGACAAAAATTCAGCTATTTTGATAACAATTTCATTATTTTGTTGAAACATATTTTTCGTTTGAAAATTAATATGTCTTCTGAAAAATTTGTTGTTTTGGCTTGAAGATTATTGGTTAAAGTTAATTATTTTTTGTTTGAAAAGTCAACTATTTGGTTATACATGCAACTGTCTGGTCGAAAATTATTTCTTGTTGTGTTGAAAATTCATCTTTTCGGGTATAAAAATCAAAGTTTTTCTAAAACATTCGACTTTCTAGCTTGAAAACTCAACTCGTTTGTTGAAAATTCATCTCTTTTGGTTGAAAATTCAACTATTTCGTTGAAAATGCAATATATTCTGGCTTGAAATTTTAAGCGTTCCATATTGAATTCAATTTGGTTCCTTCACATTAATTTTATTCAAAAGAATGTATTCCCCTGATATTCCCCTATTTTCGTGAAAAGAAAAATCAACCTATCCCTCCTCTTTTGAGAGAAATTTGTACTGTGAAGTCTGTTAAAAGATTACGTTTTGTGTTCTATTTTAGGTGTTTATCAAATTAGATCGGAGAAAAAGTTTTGACATAAAGGGGGCTGGTCGTATTTGTGACCTCACCCTGGGAAGTAAAAGCTTTGCCTGATGATCTGTGACCAAGAATGGGAGGGGTGAAAAATTGTTCAAAATAGCCTTACGTAGTTTTTGAACAGCCCCGTGTGATTTAATGCAACTTTGTTATTTGCCACTTGGTCTTCAACGCCATACAAATCTTGAACGTGTGAATAACAAATATGAATAAGTGAAAGTGAAGTTTCACGAGATAAATATTACATTTCATTGTTGAATTTTTAATTTGGAATTGAAAGCTCCTCTCGCGGTTGACCTGCAGAGCGAGAATGATCAATATTATCTCCGAAGCGAATCGTTTTGATATGAGCATATGTCTTCAATATTAATAACCTCATCCTGAATGCACACTTTCCCTTGTCTGCATTAAAAAAAAAAACTGACAATGAACGAATGAGAGAATATTTGCGTGCGAGCCTAATATGGTTATATACTTTAATTAACTAATGAGCCCCGCCTAGATCACGCGTTGACCCTTGTTTAAATACTCATCATGCCTTCCATCACGCATAATTATGTTACGAATGCATTCATCATACGTGCATCATGAAGAATTATAATACCAGGACAAGGTCACTTTTCACAAAATATAAATTCTCCCAGAAGGAAAAAGTTCTTGTATAACTCCTCAAGCCTGCTATTTGACAATCCCTGTGCCTAAAGCGGATTATTCTCTGCACTTACAGTATAACATGATTATAGACAAATCTGTAGCTCAAGAAGAAGAACGTTTAAATTTTTTTTTCAATTCGGGGCGTGAATAAATTTTCAGAGGTGCCGGGAGGTTCCTAGGAAGATGGAAATCTTTGAGATCATTTCCCGGATATTAGTTAAATGAATGTGATTCATCCTCGTCGGGTGAACGGATAAATCCGAATAAATCTCCCATCTTGTGTAAACGCACACGCCGATTCATCAAATGGTAGTAATTTCAGCTTGGGGGTTACTGCCGTGTTCTCTCCCTCCTTTTGCCTTCTTTCTTCACTTGCCGCTAGGTACGATCAATTATTCTTCAAAGGGAATAAATTATTGAGTCGGGGTACAGACGCTACAAAGACTAATAGTAGCCTCCGCGAAACTATGTACGTACAAGAATTATAAACAATTAGAGAGACTGTCTGAATATAATTTCTGCACTAAAAAAAATACATATTTCTGCACTAAAAAAAATACATGTATCATGTATATTCTCGAATATAGAGAAAAATGGGATGACAACTAGTAGAGCTAAATTTTGCTAAGGTAACCGAAGCGCATCGAAGCACGAAGTTTAGATCAGCTTCGCGTATAAAATATCGTTTATGGAGAAACACCAATAGCATATATTAGGCCTTACAAGGATCGCAACTCAGGGTGAATGCTCGCTAATCCATGATGCGATTCATCCCGGAAGATTATCAATTCATAAAGAAAGTGCCTCTTGAAATTCACGAAAAAAACGAAATCGAAGAAAAGCCTCAGCAGTATTGTGTAATTATAACAAGTCACGCAACAATTTCACTTCTATATTTCTAATTCTCTTCCTCGATGAAAATTACAACCTTGAGGTATTTCTAACTAATTTTTTATGCGTGATTAACGAACCCTTCTGATATTTTAATCGTTTGTTGTGTAGAAAATTGCAGAGAAAAATATAGGATACATGAAAAAAGATGTCACTGTAATTGAGGCGCGACTGGAATTGGAACAGCAAATTAGTTTCGTCAATTAGGTCACAAAATTAATATAGTCGACATAACAGGGTGCAATAGTCAGGGAATTTCTATGAGAGGCACTTTAAATAATTCTCAAGGATAATTAATTTTTGAGTTTTAAATCTATTTTGATAGAATTTTGTTTTATCCTTATTGGTTAAAAATACAACATTTGGGTTGAAAAATTATCTTATTTGGTTGAAGATTCAACTACTATGTTTAAAATCTCCTCATTTTTTGTTAAATCCAACTGTTTTTCATTTAAAATCAAATTTTTTGTTGAAATATCTACTATATATTATTCGTTTAGTATGCAGCTTATATGGTTTATTATTCAGTTACTTGATTGAAGTTTTGATGTTATGTTGTCGCCTGGGGTAATTGAAACGTATTTTTTTTTGTCGATGATGCAATTTTAGTTGAAAATTCATCTCGTTGGTAGAAAGTTTAACTGCTTTGTTAAAAACTCGTTTTTTGTTGTTAAAAATGGACTTTTTAAAATTGAAAATTCCACTCTTTTGCTAAACATTGTACCACTTGGTTAATAATTTATTTTTTTGGTTAGAGGTTCATTTCTGGTTGAAAATTAAACTATTTTGTTCAACCCTCAAATATTTTTTTGTTTTTTTCGCTCAAAATTTCACATTTTTGTTGTTGAAATTTCGTAGTTTTTACTGGAAATTCGTCTTTTGGCTTGAAAGTTTAACATTCTGGATGAACTTTTCCTTCTATCTTGACTGAAAAATCATTATTTTTTGAAAATTTGTCTTTTTGGCTACAAGAGTCAACTTCCGTGTTGAAAGTTAGACTACTTTCTTAAAAATTAATTTTTTCGTTGAAGATGCATTATTTTTGTTGGAAATTCATCGCTTTGGTTGAAAATTATACCATTTTGTTGACATTTTGTCTTTTTAGTAGAAAATTAATATTTTCGGGTTGAAAATCCAACTGTTTTGTAGAAATTTCATATTTTAGGTGGAAAATTGGTCATTTTTGGTTAGAAGTTGAACTACTTTGTTAAAAATTCAATTGTTTGTTTGAAGATTCATAATTTTAGTGAAAAATTCATCACGTTGGTTTAAAATTGGACAATTTTGTTGAAAGTTACTTTCTTTACTTAAAATTTTAAATGTATATTTTTAGTTGAAAATTCATAGATTTTGTTGAAAATTCGTTTTTTTTGTTGCGAAGTCATTTTTATAGGTTGAAAATTCAACTATTCGTTCAAAAGTTCAACTTTTTTGTTGGTATTTCAATTATTTTATTGAAAATTCATCCCTTTGCTTTAAAATTTAATTACTTTGTCGAAATTTTGTGTTTTTTTTTTTTTTTTGGTTGAAAGATCAAATTTTCGGTTTGAAAATTCAACTGTTTTTGGTTGAAGCTTACTCCTTTTTTTATTGAAAATTTGACTACCTGGTTAAAAATTCATCTTAGTAGCTCGAAAATTTAAGTATTTGGTAAGAAAGTCAAGTATTTTCTTGAAAATTCAATTATTTTGTTGAAAATTAAACTATGTTGTTAAAAAGTTATCTTTTTTCGTTGAATATTTAAAGGTTTTGTTGAACATTTGCATATTTGGACTGATAATTCTTCCTTTTGAATTGAAAATTATTTTCTTTTTTCGAAAATTCAAGTCTTTGGATACAAATTCTACTATTTTGTTAAAAATTTATTTATTATGTTAAAAATTTGTACTTTCTTATGTTAAAATATCAAATTTTTGGGTTGATAATTTAACGGTTTGTCGTTCAAGTTTAATCTTTTCTGCTTAAAAATTCGACCATTTGGTTGAAAATCTTCTTTTTAGGTTGAAAATTCTCCAATTTGATTAAAAATTCAACTATTTTGTTGAAAATCAAAATATTTTCTCAAAAAAATCATATTTGTTGGTCGGAAATGTAACTGTTTTGTTGAAAATTCGCCCTCTTCGATTAAAAATTTAGCTTTTATGGTAGCAAACTCATATTTTTTGTTTCATATCAATAAATAAATTTGAAATTTTAATTAAATATTTTTTTCATACCTGCTTTATTATAAATTTTACGTTAAAAATGTTATAAGATTAAAATTTCGATCTTCGAATGTTAATGGTCAGGGAAAATGAAAAATTGGTCAGTGAAAAGTCAGAGAATTTTGAAAATGAAGTTTTTCAGCCACCCTGCATAATGATTTTTGTTATCACTATTTTGTGCTAGCTATCAATACAAAATAAATAAGTAAATATTAAAAATAAAACAAAAGTTGCGCAAAATAGACGTACATTCGTTTGACCGTAAAATACGTCTGCCAACAGGAAAGAGACTAGGTTGTAACATGTTACCCGAAGACCGTTTGATATGCACAATATGCAGAGTTGACTCCGAGCGAAAGTGATGGAACGTAACTATTAATAACACTTATCCTACTGGCGGCAAATTCTCTAGAAGAAATTATAGCTTCGTGGGACCACAACTGTTCTCCCACATTTAAAATTTTGATTAATTGCCTTGTTATTTATTTTATAAATTACTTAACACGATCCTTGTGAATTTTTTTCCAAATAACAGGTTGTGGGCCCATCGATCGACGTCGCGCCTGCATTGGCAGATTTTTTCTAGAATATTATTTAATTATTCAATACTGATCATCTAGAGAAGAGTCTTCTTTGCATCGTCTGTAAAATTGGTGATTCCCATTGCTGTTAGTGTACTAAACAAGTCATCGCATTAAAAAAAATCGAAGACCACAAAGCCCTTTACAAGTTGTAATAACTCTTGATGAACGATGGAATTCACGAAGCTTATCTCAGGAATGTTTAACAGGGGCACTTGACTCTGACTCTGATTCTCTGATCGACTGTGAGAGTAAAGGCGACTTAACGAACTGGGATCACTGATTCAAATACTGTGACAATCTCTGTTCCACTGTGCAACGAAATCACCAATTAAGTCTCATCTGAGTTCCCAGGTCGATACATTTAATTTCTGCAAAGAAGATACATCAGCTGAATGTATTTAGTAGCTTCTATTTTTTTTAAACTACAGTAAAATGTTAGAGATTCTAAACATATTAAGAAGTAGTAAAAGTTATACTTGTTTTAAAACTTTGCTCAGTAATTACCTAATAGATATTGTTATCTACTGATAAATCGGGTAGAAGAATCTTGATTAAAAAAGTGCATTCCATCTAGTCTATTATTATGAATCAGAGAGATTGATCAGCAACCTGGGTCGGAGCAGTGTTGCGGAATGAACGTGTCATTTAAATAAATAACACGAGAATTCCGGATCAATCTAAAATTCTAAAACATCTATACCTTACACCTATATACCTTACACCTATATACCTTACACCTATATACCTAACACCTATATACCTAACACCTATATACCTATCTACCTCATGCCCATATACCGACCTACCTTATATCTATATACCTATTCACTATTTTCCAACCGAGCAAGTCACGCCTACCCCGAAAGGGAAATGGCTTAATGGTATAATAATAAAAAAATCAGGGGTTATCTCTCATCTGCTAAGAAATAACTTCAATTAACAAATCTCACTGAAATCATGTCAGAGTTCACACTGTTTCTTACTCTCCCTTTTACTCATTTCAAAAAAAAAATCCTCTTTTTTCTCCTGTTTTCAAGAAATTTCTCTTTTTCCCCTCTTTTTATCGTTTTTGCTCAAACGCGAACTGAATTAATAGACCACAAAAATGAAAAGTCTACTATTATGTTTTGGTACAGAATTGATCTCTTTTGGTTAAAAATTTGATTATTTTCCTAAAAATTCAACTATTTTGTTGAAAAGTTATCGTTTGGGGTCGAAAATTCAACTTTTTTGTTGAAAATTCGTCTTCAGGATAGAAAATTCATATTTTTTGGTAGGAAAGTTATCGTTGTTGGTTCAAAATAAGTTTTTTTTTAAATTCAACTTTCTTCTAAAAAATTCGTCTTTTTAGCTTGGAAATTCAACTCTTTGTTCGAAAATGCAACGGTTTTGGTTAAAGTTTTATCTTTTTTGTTTAAAAATTCGACAATTTTGTTGAAAAATCATCTTTTTAGGTTGAAAATTTAACTATTAAGGTGAAAATTCAACTATTTTGTTGATTATTTAATTATTTTTGTATTAGAAAGTCAACTATTTCGATGAAAATAATCTTTCTTGGTCGAAAATTAAACTGCCTTTTTGTAACATTCATCTTTTTAATTAGAAAATTCGTTCTCTAGGATTGAAAATTTATTTTTTTTGTTGAAAATTTTAATGTGGTTTACAATTTAATTATTTTGATGAAAATTTAACAATTTTGAAAATATGTCTTTTTAGGTTGAAAATTCAAATATTTTGGTAATAAATTCAACTATTTGGTTAAAAAATTCAGATATTCTGGTTGAAAATTAAACTATTTGGTTCAAAATGGACTGTTCGGTTAAAAATTCAACTATTTTCTGTAAATTCGTGTTTTTGTGATAAAATTCAACTATTTGGTTGCAGAAGAACTTTTTTGTTCAAAATTCAGTTGTTTAATAGAGAAGTAATTTTTTGTTTTAAACATTCAACTATTTTTGTTGATAATTAACTTTTTAAATAAAGGCTCATATTTTCGGGTTGAAAATGCAACAATTTTTTTTAATTCGTAGTTTCTTCTAATATGTTCAATCATTTGGTCGGAAATTCAACTATTTCGTTGAAAATAATCTTTATTGGTCGAAAATTAAACAGATTTTTTTTTAAATGCATCTTTTCAATTAGAAAATTCGTTCTCTAGGATTGAAAATTTATTTTCTTTGTTTAAAATTATTATGTGTTTTACAATTTAATTATTTTGTTGAAAATTCAACAATTTTGATAATATGTCTTTTTAGGTTGAAAATTCAAATATTTTGGTATAAAATTCAACTATTTGTTTAAAAATGAACTTTTAGTTTGAAATTTTATACTTGCGTGTTGAAATTTCAATTATTTTGTAGAAAATTCCTCTGTTTGGTTAAAAAATTCAAATATTTTGGTTGAAAATTTGAACTATTTGGTTAATAAGGAACTGCTTGGTTAAAAATTCAACTATTTCTTTGCAGGAGGACTTTTTTGTTCAAAATTCAATTGTTAAATAGAGAAGTATTTTTTTTAACATGCAACTATTTTTGTTGATAATTAACTTTTTTAATAAAGGCTCATATTTTCGGGTTGAAAATTCAACGTTTTTTTCAATTCGTCGTTTTTTCTTATACGTTCAATCATTTGGTCGAAAGGTCAACTATTTCGTTGAAAATGAAATTTTTTTCGAAAATTCCTATTCTCTGGTTAAAAATTCAATTGTTCTGTGAAAAATTTGTTTATTTTTTTTTATTTGAAAATTCGTTTCATTCGGTTGACAATTCAACTTTTTTTGGTAAAATTCGTATTTTTCATTCCATTAAATTCTTTTTTATTTAAAAATAGAATCTTTTTTGGATGAAATATCAACTATTTTATTTTTCGTTGAGAGTTCATATTTTTTGTTTGAAAAATAAACTACTTGGTTGATAGTTGGAGTATTTGGTTGAAAATTCATATTTTCGGTTGAAGATTCATCATTTCAGTCGCAATTTCGTCTCTTTAGTTGAAAATTCGTTTTGTTTTGGTTGAAAATTTATTTGTTCAAACTGAAAATGTAAATATTCTATTTTTTGTTGAAGATTAATTGTTCTCAGTTAAAAATTCAACTATTTGATTGAAAATTCTCATAGTTTGTTAAAAATTCTCTTGTTTGAAAATTCATGTTTTAGGTTGCAAATTCAACTGTTTGTTCAGAAATGAATCTATATTGTTGAAAATGTAATATATTTTGACTTGAAAAATCAGGAATTTAAAGCGTTCCAAATTGAATTCAATATGGCTCCTACATTAATTTCAAGAAAAAACATTTATTCCCCTATTATTCCCCTATTTTTGTGAAAAAACAGCGTATTTCCCACATTCTGGAAGCATTATGGACTATGAAGTCTGTCATATTCTCTATCATTTCTTTGATGCTTCTATAAGATCTAATTCTAGAACTAAAGTTGAAGAATTGTAATAAAAAGATTCAATAACTTCTACCCTTTCAAACATTCTGGCAATATCGTCGTTCCAGGATTCTTTTTACGGGAAGGAAATCTTGTGTCCGATACTTCTGCAATATTGATCGAATCTACGGAAGGTTCGCGGTCGTTTGTTTTGGTTTCGTCGCCCATCTGGCGCCTTTCGCAAAAATATAGCACGTAATGGGAGCAGATGGCTTATGCTAATCCCTAGCTTGAAATTCAATGGCAATTAAGTGCAACTTTGTAACTCTTGCACGTGTCTTCTTTCTTATATTTTATTTTGTTGCAAGGCATCTATAAAACTACAAACTCGAATGGGCTACGTTTACGAGCGAACCTATCGGCCGCTAATTAAACGTGATCAAGAATTATTATAGCTCGCCATAAAGGCATTGGATGCGTGGTTTATGCAGTCATTGACATCAAACGGCGACGCAATGCATCGCATAAGCTCGTGCGAAATCGTCCCTCCTATAATTGCCGCGATCTTTGCAAATTTGAATATGGGAATTTCTGTCGTTTTTTCCCGCCTTTATGCGAATCTCTCGGAACATGCAAATGCTCTTATACGATTTGGAATTCGATTCACAGTCGAAGCGTAATATCTGCGCAGGCCTCGGACTCACTATTTGACACTCTTTTTGAGCGATGACACTATTTTTCTACCCTTTCGAAAAAAAAATGTAAACCCTTTAGTTCACATCACTTCCCAAATTCCCGATTACCCCAACTCTCATGAAAAGCCTCCAAGCAATGCCTGACCTACTCAATCCTGTGGTTTTTTGGAATTCTAAAAAATCTCTACTGTTTGCTGCCGGATTTTTATTAGAAGCGCTCGCATTCGCCTGAAAATTTGGGCAGAGAAGTGGAAAACTGCAGAAAACCAAAACTCCTGAAGCATAGCCGGTCGACAGTAGGTCACCCATCCGAGAGTTAACCCGGTCGTCGATAATTTTATGACACTATTTCGACACTATTTTTTCAAATTTGTGACACCATGTACACTATTTTTGATATCTAAAGTGAGTCCAAGGCCTGTCTGCGTAATGTCTAGGTCACGCGCGAGTACGCGGACCTATGCAAATCAACGATCTCGTCATTTGCGTGTCGTACATACGATTTAAAGAATCAGCACACATGCTCGATGGTTTATTTCGTTTGAAAAAAAAACAGTCCAAGGTGCGAGACGTAACGGATTTTAAAAGATAAAGCAGTCTTGGCAAAAGAGAACAGAAGTCATTTTAAATTTTAATTGAGCTTACGGATAAAGAATTCGTAATTGATACCAACTGCGTGTGTGCATCTAATCTACACGATCGATTTGGAGCAATTCAGTATTGATTATGGATGCTAAGTAACATGCATAATTAAACAGGTAAATGAACTCTTGGATAGAACTTCGGTAGCCTTTATGAAGGTATTGTTAATTAATTTTGTTTGTCAATTTTCACGTTTTAGATTCTTCGAACAAGTCTCGGAACATTTATGAAATCAAAATTGGAAACCGCAAGTTAGGGAAAACCTGGAAATCAGGGAAAATTATGGGATTCACTGAATTCAGGTATATACCTATTCATGAATTTCCTTCAATTGATTTGAAATATTTCAGGGTATCTTTAAAAATTCCAAGGAATTTTCAAGAGCTTTAAAAAGTTTTAAGGGAAGATTAAGCCATGGTTTAACCATTAAATTTAGGTACCTATTTCTAAATTCTCAAATACCTATTTCTGAATTTTCTTGAATACTTTTGTAATCGTCTAGGATATTTTTAAAGTTTCCACAGAATTTTTAATAGATTTTGATAATTTAAAAGTATTCCAAATTATTTTGAAGATTTTGGGGCATTTTGAATTTAAAGAATTTCGGAAGATATGGCACAATTTTAAAAGGCCTAGGTTTTAGGATATTTTAAAAGATTGCAAGTAACTTTACAACATTTCCGAGGATTTCTAAGATTTTAAGGGATTTTAAAAGCTCTCAAGGGATTTTAATACATTTTCCAGGATTATAAGAAATATCAGATTTCATATTTTTTCACGGGATTTTATAATGTCTTAATGGATTTCGGAGAATTCATGCATAAGAATTAAGGGATTTCGTAGGATTTCAAGTATTCAGAATTTTTTGACGGTATTATCATAGATTTTAAAGAATTGTAAATATTGCAGGATATATATTTTAAAAATGCAAGGAATTTTTATATAATTTCAATCATACGGATTTTAGATTTTTTTAAAAGATTTTATAGTAATTTTAAAAATTCAAAGGAAGGCTCAGAGCTTGAAAAGATTCCAAGGCATTGAAATGAGTTTTAAAAAATTTAACTGGATTTCAAAAGATTTCAAATGATTTGAAATATTTTGGGGTGTCTTAAAAAAATCCGAGGATTTTTCAAGAGATTTGAACAATTTCAAGGGATTTCAAAAGATTTTAAAGGATTTGAAATATGTAAGGGTATTCTAAAAGATTCCAAGTAATTTTTTATTGATTTTAGAAATTTAATAGAATTTCGAATGTTTTGAAATATTTGAGCGCGTTTTAAAAGATTCCAAGAAATATTAGATTAATTTTAACCATTTTAGGGATTTGGAATATTTCATGGTATTTTTCATGGATTTTGATAATTTTAAGGAATTTGACAAAATTTTCATTTCGGAATGCATGGAAAGTTTTTTCAGGATCAAATTTCATAGAATTTCACGGGATTTTTATAATATTTTATTGTATTTCAAAGAATTTATCCGCAAGAAGTGATGGATTTCGTGGGATTCCGAAGATCTAAAGAGACTTTTAAATATTTTTTGCAATTTATTTGAATTGTAATTTCAAATTCAACCTGAATTCTCAATAATTTATCCGGAATTCTTTAAATTTTTGGGAATTCTCTTGAATTTTGATAATTCTCTTTAATTCTTTTGAATTCACTCTATTCTAATCAATTCAATGGATTTTTTTTAGTTTTTGTTTAATTCATCCCAAAAATTATTTAAAGTGATCTTGAATTCTCAGACATGTCATTAAATTCTTGTGAAATCCTATGAATTTTTCTAAACTCATTTTAAACTTACTGAATTCAATGAATTTTTGCAAATTTTTGAATTGCTTCCAATTCACTTGATTTTTTTGAAATTTATCTTGAATTTTTATGAATTTCATAGAATTTTTCTCAGTTGCCTCAAATTTCTCAAAATTCACTCCAATTTTACTGAAATCAATGGAATTTTTTTAGTTTTCCAGATTCTTTTCCAATTAATTTGAATTATGTTAAAGTTAGTCTTTGAATTGTCTTGAAGTCTTATGCATCGAATTCTTTTGAATTCTTTACAATTTTTAAAAATATTAGCCCGATTATTAATGCACATTAGTTACTTTTTGTAACTCTATCCGTTTAAATATGTAACTTTTTTCAATTATTTTATTCCATTTAGAAAATATTCTATATGAAAAATGTTACGTGATTAGAATTTTGATCGTGAAATGTTAATGACCAGGGAAAATGAAAAAAATGAGTAAAATAATCATGGAAAAGTGAGGGAGTTTATAATCGAATTTTTTCGACCATCCTCGTCCATTATTTTTATTGTTTTTCATATCTCGAGCAGAATTGTTGATTCGTTTCAGCAAAACTTCTGCAATATTTGAGTTGTATTTCACAGCATAATTGTATACTTGGGCGCCGATCCTTTGGAAATAAGTGTGTTGGCACAATTCTTAGATCCAGTCAATATTACGCCGAGCTATTCCCTTCAGAATTGCTTTACGACTTTGTGACGAGGAGATTATACCGGTGGCAAAGATATATATGTAGTGGGTACCAGGTAAATGTTCCATAAACGGCGTGACGCACTAATCAGACGAGTAACCACTAGCTACGAGCAGGTGCAACAGGTGCACATGGCTTAGAGGCCTCAGAGCACCTATTTTCAATAATTCCATATCCCTCAAGTTTTAAAGTACACTCAACTCCCGAGATAAGAACGGTTTCGGGCATGGCTTCCATTTACCTTGATCCTAACTCGGAGAAATCCAGAAGTAAACAGGCAGAGCCGCATGAATCGTTTCTGTTGGATTTGGAAGCATGATGCAAATTGATGCAACTGACGCACTGAGAGTGCAGCCCTCGAGCTGTGTGTCACGCTTGACTGAGCACATACTCTCTTTCGCTCCGCGGCTCCTCTCATCACGAAACTGCGGAGGCCATCAGTTCCAGGAAAATCGTAAACCGGGTGTTCTTATATTGGGAGTTTAGTGTATTTGTAAAAATGAGCCTTATTTTCACCGGGGGGCCATAGGTTAGGGAATACCTGGAAATCAGGTAAAGGTCACGGAATTTTACTGGTATTAGGGAAAGTCAGGTATTTTAAAAAAAATCTTGCAAAATTCAGGGAATTCCTATAAGAGAATCGATGTTAAAAATATTCCAAGATTAAGATTGTGGTCTTTGAATGTTAATAGTCAGCAAAAATGAAAAATTGGTCAGGAAAAAATTAGGCCACCCTGATATATAATAATAGTTATTTCTTTTTACAGTTGCTTCCTCCTGAAGATTGTATTTTTAGTTGAAATTTTCATAATTTGGTTGAAAATTTAACAATTTTATCGGAAATTTGTCTTTTTGGGTTGGATATTCAACTAGTTTGGTAGAAAATGAACTTGGTGTTTTTCGTCATTACGGTTTAAACATTTCTCTGTTTTAGTCGAAATTTCATCATTTTTGGAGAAAAATGAAACTATTTAATTAAAAAGTAATCTTCTTTAGTTGAAAATTCAACTATTTTGTTCATAATTCGTCATTTTTGGTGGAATCCAATCGATTCTTATTTTAAATTAAAATCTTTTTGGATTGAAATACTTACTACTGCATTATTCGTTGAAACTTCACATTTTTTGGTTGAAAATTGAATTACTAAGTTTAAAAATTGTTTAAAAATTGTAATATTTAAAAAAAAATTAATTTGTGTTAAAAATTAATTCTTTATACTGAAATGCTAACTTTTTCCTTTTTGGTTGAAAATTTATGGTATCTTCTTTAATTAAAAACTCAACTGCTTACTTGAAAATTCATGTACATATTTTGTTTAAAATTCGTCTTTTCTGGTAGAAAATTAATCTTCTTGTACAAGGAAGAATTCTTAATTTGTTATTTTTGTTGTTGAAATAATCTTTTTTTGTAGACATTTCACCTTTTGTGGTTGAAAAATCAACTATTACATTTATTGTTACAATTTCATCTTTATAGGTTTAAAATTCAACTATTTGGTTGAAAATTCTACTATTTTTTTGAAAATTTGATTATTTTGTTGAAAATTCGACTTTTTGGCTTGCAAATTAAACTGTTTGGTTGAAAATTAAACTATTTTGTTGAAAATTCGTGTCTTTTGCTTTAAACTTTAACTATTTGGTCTTAAATGCAACTGTGTTAGGTTATAAATTAATTTTTCAAATGAAAATTCAACTGTTTGGTTCAAAATTCATCCTTCTTGATTTAGAATGAATTTTCTGTTGAAAACTCATCTTTTCGGGATTAAGGGTACACTGCTTCCTAATTCGTCTGTTTTGTCACATTTTAGCATTTATCTATTTGGGTGGAAAATTCGTCCTTTTGGATTGAAAATTCATCATTTTTTCTTGAAAATTCGACTGTCTTCCAAACAATCTTTCTATTTGAAAATTTGACCATTTGGTTGAAAATTCAAATTTTTGGGTTTGAAAATTCTACAAATTGGTTAAAAAATTGAACTATTTTGTTGAAAATTAAATTACTTTGTTGAAAATTAAACTATTCTATCAAAAAGTCATATTTTTGGTTAATAATTCAGCTTTTCTATAGAAAGTTTGTCCTTTTGGTTTGAAAATTCATCATTTTTTCTTGAAAATTCAACTGTCTTCCAAACAATCTTTTCCGTTTGAAAATTTGACCATTGGGTTGAAAATTCAAATTTTTTTGTTTGAAAATTCTACAAATTGGTTAAAAAATCGAACTATTTTGTTGAAAATTAAATTACTTTGTTGAAAATTGAACTATTCTATCAAAAAGTCATATTTTTGGTTAATAATTCAGCTTTTCTATAGAAAATTTGTCCTTTTGGATTGAAAATTCATCGTTTATGGTAGGAAGGTCATCTTTTTGGCTGAAGTAAATAAATAAATTTGTAATTTTTCAAATTTGAAATTTTTATTATGCCGTTTATAAAAAATCCTATGTTAACAATGTTGCAAGATTAAAATGGTCTAGTCTTTGAATATTTATGGTCAGGAAAAATTGAAAATTGGTCAAGATATATCAGATTTGATTTTATTTCTTAAGCAAATCGTTTTTAGAAATGTTTTCAGATTTTTTTATCGAGTCGTAATAATAAAAGAGGCTTTAAAATATTACCGCAAGATCCTATTTTCACTAGACGAGGCTTGTTATTGTAACTTGTAAAGAATAGCTGAAGAAATCTTGAGTTGATTGTTGGAAGTTTCCTCATCTACCACAAATCATTGCCTGCATCAGGCGTCTTTACAAATAATCCAAACTAATCTTAGTTCGCGCCTGAGGCCGAAATAGACTCATGGAATAGAAGTAACGAATTCTGGGTTCACAGGAAACGATTTTTGCTGACTATTCGAGCTGTCACTTAGGCTAGTTGCATTCGCAGAAGTCACGTGCGGGGGCAGAATCAGTGGGAGCTGGCAATCTACATGGTTTACACGCGCCTTTTTCAACGTTACATGATCATCTGACATATATTCTCTTCCATCGCAACAGCCACCGGTTGAAAATTAAAATAATATTTTTTTTCCACTTCTAAATTTGAAGATATTAAAAAGAAATTATCTTGGACAGCTCGTGTGGAAAACTATCAGGGAACTATTCGGGGCCAGGATAGAACGTTCTGGCTGCTAATGTGGCACTGACAAGAAGGTCTATTACGGCGCTGAGGAGAAATGAAACGTTTTTATATGGTCTCGAAATCTGCCAACACGAAATTTGGATCCAACGCATAAAAATTTTTTTGGTTTTGGTAGACTAGCCAGCACCCGATCAGGCTCCGAAAAGAGTGACTAGTTGAAAAATTTCATTTTTTCGAGAGTGCATGTTTTATTTCTGATAAGCTTGATTCAAATTTTCTATGTCAAGTTAGCCAGCACCCGATTAGGGCCCCAAAAGACTGACCAGATGGTGAAAGACAATTTTTTTAATGTTAATTTTTGGTACTTTTAAACACTGTCACTACTTTTGAAGATGTACAAAAAGATATTTGAGTTTGATACTTCATTATGGGCTAGCCAACACCGTATTAGGGCCTGAAAAGACTGTCTAGACAATGCCCTAACTAGACGCATGTCTGCCCCGATAATTTTCTGCAAAGGAAAATGTATTTAAAAGATCTTTTGGTCAAATGGGGAAAAAATGAGGATTCGTGATGCTTCCACGTGATGCTTATCAAACGTCATAATGAGCCAGTTTAACTGCAAGGCGTTTCCCATACATTTTGTATGGGTTCCTTTGATTTGTTTTTAATAGTAAAGTCAACGAAAATAGATTAAAAGTGAAAGTAGCTTGAGTAATTAAGGCACCGCCCATAAACTACGTGATCAATTTTGAACTACGTGACCAATTTTGGGCTATTTTTGACCCCCGCTTCTCAAAAAGTAAAGATTTTTACCTATTATTTTAAATTTAATATTATATTATATTTAATTCAATGAATTATAGTTATTAAAATTTAAAATTAGTTTTTCAAATTATTAAACCAAATTAATTTATAATTAAAAAAATAAACAAATTTAAATTTTTATTTGCAAAAAAATTTGTATTCCAAAATTTTCGTGAAGAAGGAGACATATGGTGATTTTTGATGAAAATAAGGGAATAAGAGAGAAATAAATTCTGTAGTATAAAATTAATATTGATAACATCTTGAGAAAAATTTTCAACCCGAAAATATAAATTTTTAACCACAACGCAATGAATTATCAACGAAATTGTTTCAGTAACAACCAAGTAGTTGAACTTTCAAACAAACGAGAAGAATTTTCAATAAAGTAGTTGAGCTTTTGACGAAATAATTAATTTTTCAAGCGAAAAATATAAAATTTGTTGAAGACAGTTGAATTTTAAAAAAAGTTTATTTTCATCCAAGAAAGACTACTTTTCTATCATGCAAGATGAATTTTTAATTCAAAAGGGCGAATTATTGACAAAACAGTTGATTTTTTGACCGAAAAGGATGATCATGAAAAAAGTTGAATTTTCAACCTACAAAGATGCATTTTTAAACAAATGATCGAGTGGTCAAACAATAAAGATTGAAATTAGAAAAAAACTTTATTTTTTAAGATGAAAAGACGAATTTTGTCGAAAGTCTGTTGAATTTACAACAAAAGAGTTCATTTTCAAAAAATGATGACTTTTCTCACAGGACAAGCTGAATTTTCAACCACATAAATAAAAACCAAAAAACGACTTTTTAACAGAATAGTTGAATCCTCAACCAAATAGATGAATTTTCAATCAATAATGATGAATTTTAAACCAAATATGTAGTACAATTTTCAGCCAAAGAGGTGAATCTCAAAAAAATTAATTTTTAACACAGTAGTTCAACTTTTCAACCTAAAGAAATAATTTTTCAACAAAAATGGTAATTTTCTACCCAAAAGTTGAATTTTCATAAAAATAGTTTAATTTTTAACCAAATATTTTACATTTCAACCAAAAAATTTCAAGTCAAAATGACGAATTTTTTATAAAGCAGTTCAATTTTTACAAAATACATTAATTTTCAGCTAAATAGTTGAATTTTCATCTGGAAAAGATCAATTATCAATTAAAAATATCAATTTTGAACCAAAAATGAAATAGTTATATTTTCAACCAAAGAGATGTATTTTCAACTAAAGTGATAAATCTAAAAAAATGTAATTTCCACAAAAGAGTTCAACATTAAACCCAAAAGATGATTTTGTAACTAAGAAGATCAATTTTTGAAAAAAATCACTGATTTTATAACCAAGAAGTTAAAATTTCAACCAAACATTTTCAACCAAACTGAACAGAATTTTTAACAAAGTAGTTCAACTTTAACCAAGTAGTGGAATTTTTGACCAGAAAAGTTTACTTTTCAACGGAACAGTTGCATTTTCAACAAAATAATTAAGTTTTCCACTAAATAGAAATATTTTTCACTAAACCAGATGAATGCTGACATAAAAATATAATAGTAAACTTTTAAGGAAAGAGCCTGTAAAAAGCTGAAATACATCTTAGAATATATTTTGTAATATTTTACTTATGTTAACAAACTTTCGCTTAGCTAACAAATGTAATAGATATCTTTATGTAAGAACTATCACTTAAATGTTAAACTTGTTTATTATAAGTGACTAATTAAATTCCGTGCGTCTGAGCCGGGTTTACATTTCCCTGTTTGTACCCAGTTTTAAGAATACTCTGAAGTCTGAAGTAAAATTTAAGAAAATTCTTTTGTATTTTATCTCTTTTGTAGTTGTTAACCTATAGGAGAAAATGATTTTAACGACGATTTTACACCTGAGTGTAGATGAGAGAAGAACCTGTGCGCAAGCACGGAAAACTCAGCGGTGGGTAACCAGTGACCACTCACCTCAGGTCGGTCTGGTCACGAAGGGGTCTAGAGTTCTAGACTCTAGTAGTCTTTAGTCGAGCGTCGTCTTACGCGCTGCTCGCGTCGTTGCT
Source organism: Andricus quercusramuli (assembly GCA_932178445.1). NCBI lineage: Eukaryota > Metazoa > Arthropoda > Insecta > Hymenoptera > Cynipidae > Andricus > Andricus quercusramuli. The sequence continues at coordinate 346,453 of CAKNXH010001960.1, forward strand.
GCATTTTATCTTCTCAGTGTTTTCCAGTTGCAAACTCTCTTATCAGAGTGCATCGAGTGACATTCGAATCTTATCTGAACTTCGTGTAATCAATCGATGTCGGGGATTGATTTCAACATCTTCTGATAGTGTTCTTCTCTAAAAGGTGTGATCTTGAACTCTTTAGAAATAAAAATAGAAACATAAATCACATCTGTTTTATCTACTTCAAAGTGCCAGTGGAATATCAGAAAAGCAGTGTGACAGTGAAGTGTTCAGTTACAGGATTAATGTGCATCAGGGCAATTTAGAAGTTGAGATTGAGTGAATCGGGTGAAAGTTTGCCTCTTTAAATATGAAATTCTGGAAAAAGTGCGAGGGGCAGACTCTGCTTCTTGAACAGGTCCAGCTAGAGATCTCATTGTTTCAAAGTGCATCGGCATGCAAGGTAGTGAAAGTGAACGTGTCGTGGATCGGATAATTCTAATATTCTGAACCAGAAAGTCGACAACCTATCGTCCCTTGGTTTCTCTGCTTCAATAAGTTCGCAGGAACTAATTGCAAAAAGCAGCAAAGTGAATCACTCGGAGTTATGCTGTGAATCAGTCCCCGCCTTGGATATCCTGTCCAAAGATGATCGGAAACTGCGGTAGCAATGAAAGCATTCTTGGGTACTTCTCTATCAAAGGTAGCTTGTTCTTAAACCGCCACATCAAAAGTTGATCCCTTTTTACAGAATAGTAGCAAAGTCTCCTCAAGTTTTTTAAAGTGATACTGTAGTTATAATATTATGATTGTAAATCTGTAAACATTGATTGATCATGTAAGAATGATGAGCCGACTATCCTTACTTGTCAGTCACTTACCGTTGTGGAAGTAACCATAAAGAAGACTGGAAAACTGGTCGAATCAAGTCGGATGAGAGTACAGTTTATTGAAAATTAGTGTACATTATTTAGAAACAATGAACAAAGAAAATAAATGTGGCTTTACGACAGAAAAGGACGTGTTTGGATTGAGGATTGCGGTAAGATTGAGAGAGATCTCTTTCATTGAATACAGGATGAAGGACTATTTTTGTTGTTTTGCCGCGTCATCTTATTTTCTGCCTTTCTTCGGCACATGACTTCCACCTTAAAAGCACCTTTCTGAGAGATAATCACGGGCTGGAAAGGAGGCAATGAACGTGGCCGTGACTCAGGAGACGATGTCGCTTTGGGCACGTCACGAGAATACAAATATCTCTTTTTTTTTCCTTTCCAGATCTGTATGTAACCACGCGATAAATGAATCAGTTATTTTATTAAAATTACTTGCTGTGATTTCATAGTATTGAAAATACTAAATTGAGCCTTGCGACTCTGACTGGTTTCGTTTTTTAAAGATTTTCACTAGCCTGACTGGTTTCTCCAGTCGGCTGAAAATTTGAGGAGAATTCGCAATGCCGGCGAGTTTGAATGTAGTCGAAGCAATTGCGATACTTACATTTAATGTACTGGAGATTGATAAATTTATTATACATCAGAGGAAAATTACTGTTTGAAATAACCGTGAAGACAACTCTTTACTCGAGCTAAAGAGCATTGTTTGACAAATGTAGATGAATTAAATTTCTAATGACGTTTTTCTTGAAAGACTTGTTGAAATATAAGGAGAGAAAGTTTTGTTTTTGAAAAATTATGTTTTCGACTTTAGATCCTTACTCTTTACCATGCTTCATGTTCGTTATATTACTCTGCCCGAAGTGCTTTAGAAAGTTTGCACTGCTCTTCACAAAAATGTGATAACAGGTAAAATGATCATTACAGAAAGCGTGGGATGTTTAAACAAAGTGAATAAAAGATGAATGTTTTCATACGTGCAAAAATATAAGCTGGATCATTTTTTAAAGTTTATACCTTTAGAACTTTTGATATCAATCATTATTAATGTAATATGAATGAAAATGTAAATAGTCTTTATTCTTTGCACGTGAAGTGAAAATTTCTAAACAAAAAAAGAAGATAAATTACAAGTAAATTATCATTGTGACAAATTACCGGTTGTACACTTTTAATCAGAAAATAACACCAGAAGAATACAAACTGTCACGTTCTTTCGAAGTATGTGATCGTTTCATGTTTCATATAATATGGTCGATTAAGTAATCGCAATTACCTTTAAGTCTTTTTATTTGCCTTTGTATTAATTTTTATATAGATCATTGAACTTGGAAAGAAATTGTAAAGTTACTGGGGATAGCCAGGGTTCACAGTCTTTCCTCTTTTCCCTTTTTTGAAATTTCCCTTTTTGTCCTTTTTTTCGAAAAACTTCCCCTTTTCACTTTGAATATATAAGATATGTGAAAATGAAATTGTTTGTTTAGAGTCTACAAAATTATTTTATTCAAAACAAGAATATGCTACAGAAAGTAGATTCTTTATTTTAAATTTGAATAACGATTGTCATTATGTTAACATATTATAGCAATTATTATACGTGTGAAAAGTACTAAAAAATTTTTGTTCTCAGGAATAATGGAGGGCAAACTCGATTTTCCATTAATTAAAAGTAAATATAAAGGTGACTGCCTGTTTCCGAAGAGTTCTGAACTGAAGGAAGAATGTTGTTTTTTAATTTGATTCTGTAGAACCTATTATATTCTGCTAAATTAAAAAATAATTTCAAACGATTTTATTTCACGATCGCAATTAAAAAAAAGTTAATTCGACGAAAATTAAAGAAGTTATAGGATTTTTCAAATTTTCAAAAAATAGCAAAAAACATTTCTTCTAACAAATTAAGCAATCTAGTACAAAATTTTCATTAGATATATGTTCAATATATTTAAAAAATAAACCCAAAATATTTTTAGATCAGGAAAAAGTTCGAAGAGACTTGCAATTCATGTTAATGACATTTTCGATTGTTGACAAAGTTAATTAGTTGTATTTTTCAACAATTTTCAAAAACTGCCAAAAAAAGCTTTCAATAGTTGACCAATGTGAGCGCAGATTTTAGTTTATTTTAACTAATGTTAAATATTATTTCTTTAAATATAAATATTCCATATAATATTTATTTAGTGTAACAATTTATTAAGATCAAAAACTTCTTTCTCTTACTTTTTCTTGAATGAAGAACACTACGCTTATCTTTAAAACAAAATAAAACCAAAAATGTTTTATTTTCTATGTTTGAAAAATTATAACAATTGTTCATCTAGAATGATTGTATCCAGCAGGGATTGATTTAGAAATGTTCATACTAAATTCTTTGAGTTTTTCTCTTTTTTATAGTTTTCTAGAGTTCGGCTCTTTTGCCATTCTCAAAAGTTCGATTATTTATCAACGAATAAACAATTTTGATTTTGTAATATCAAACGATTTCGTCACATTTCAAATTCAAGCTTTTCTAATTTATCTATTGGAAATGTACATTTTTAAATATGAAAAATATTTAGTTGAAGATTTTGAAAACATTACTATTTAAAATTGAACAATATGCGACTAACAATGTTTTTGAAAAAAGTTATTATATCTAAATACGTAACAAATATTGGCATCCATGAAAATATTAAATTCACGAAAGTAAGAGTTTCGAACATATCGTAACTAGAATTAATAATTTCGCAATTCATTTATCTTGTTTCAAATTGTTTAGATCTGTTAATATTCAAAAATTTCGAAATTACGGATTTTTAAATAGTTTAATTTTTTACTATTGAAAATAAGAATCCCAGGACGTGAACGCCCACGTGCATTTTATTTAAACGTTTTTTCCAGAGAAATTCAATAAATAATATTTATTTACGTTATGTCCAAGGGAATTCAAATGATTTCTACTTATTTTTATGGATTTGTACGATTTCAAGGGGTTTTAACGAATTTCTATAGAACTTTAGGGGAATAAATTTCATTTCATTCTAAGGGATTTATACGGATTTCGTCGGATCTTAAAGGTTATAAGTTATTTCAAAAGATTCCAAAGAATTTCCAGAAATTTCATTTAAAAAATATGTAGAGCTCTTAATATTTATACATTTTTTCAATTTACATTCAAAGTAGTAAGGATGACACGAAAAATCTTGGACCAAAATATTCAGTTGTACTTAGAAGTATCACTAGTTAATTATGAAATAAGTTTTAGACGAGAAAATATTCTTTATTATGAGAACGATTTGAAACAAATAAAAATTATTTATTCAACAAATTCAATAATAGAGTGTTAGAACTTAGATAGTAAATAAATTATTCAAATATTCAAAAATTTCCTCATTTTATAACATGGTGAAATCTTTATTTCATTTTAGATTATGATATAAAAGTTAAATGCAACCTAGTTAGTCTTCAGTTTCCTTATTTTTGCAAGAGACTCCTTTAAAGTTAAGCGGAAGAGTTACTTTGGACACTATGCTATTTTCCAGATATGGGTAGGAAACAATTGTGAAAGGTACAATTGCACCTTGCCATAAGCTTACGATTTTCGACTATAAAATTCGCTGCTGGAAAATTATTATATGCTAATTCGTCTTTTAGAGTTCGAGATTACATAAAAAATGCAAATTAATGATACCTTATTGGAATTTGGAATAGTTATAAAAGTAGGTAATCGGGAATAATTTCTATAATTATAGTAAACTAGTTTCGTTCCAGGAAAATTGTCTTTTATCTGTCTCATTTTCCATGCTTACGACATGATTGGTTTCTGCAGAGTTTGACGTATCGTCGCTGTGTAGTGCAGGACAGTTCCCTGAATTTATCTTGCATTCCATTCACAACTCGTCATCAAGTGTGATTTCACGGGACGGAAAATCCGATTCCGATGCACCGTGCTTCACTTATGTCCTCATGATACCCTCTGGTTCAAAGTCGATTTTCCCAGAAATTGGATTTCTCAATTTTCTATGCATTTCGCTTTCTAATCACTACATATTTAAATTTCAAGATAGTGAAACATTTAGTAAAAGATTAGTATTCGAATTCCTAACAATATTAGTATTTTACAGTGTGTGAAGTTGATTAGAGTGATCCAATACAATTTTTGTTAGTCTATCAACTTGAGCCATTTATTGTTTTTTTTTTTGCGATCATCCCCTATTTTTATCAAAAATTTTCCCGATTTTTCCTTCAGTAAAGTGTTTTAGGCTCGTAGATGCTCGCTTTATATGCATAAATTTGCATTTGAATATCTGCATATACATCACATTTCGCAGTTGAAAACCCACACATATTGCAAGGGTCTTGTCCTCCTCGTCGATCTTGCAGGAATGTTACGCCTTCGCTCAGCGAATCACACAAGTTTATTTTACGGATCATGTCAAGCGTCTAAAGTAGATTTATTGGTTCATTGGTAGCACTCTTGGATCCTTAACTTCTCTGCAGATGGTTCTCGTTATAAAATCGTATTGCGAAAATGATAACTGTTATTAGCTGACGTATACTTTGTCACACAACCTCGTTTTTCATTTAACAAAAAATGAAAACGCTAACAAAATGAAATAATTGGTTCACCAACTCATTTACAAACAATAAATAAATTGCATAATTATTTCACACGTCAGTTACACATTTGGTGCTTACAAGATGGAAGAGAAATTGCTACGCGCGTTTCCGTAAACTGCGTGGGGGGGCCATTAACCACTAGAATTCGCGCTAATTTCGTTAATTATCGCAACCATCTCGTGCCTCTGCTTCTGTAGTATTTAACTAACACAGTGTGATAGTTATAGAGTCTCTTCTGAAATTTCCATAAGAGAGAAGTTGCTGAGACAAATTTAATTTTTCGTCGTATTATATTGGCAAATGGCTAGAGAGGTCGTCGTGAAAATAATCAAATGTGTTTCCATAATGTTATTTGATTCCATAATGTTATTTGATTCTTATTTTTAATATACTCAAAAGTATTTGTTTTCCGTGACGTTTTATTTCATAAAAAACTTATTTTCCGAGAGAGTGATTCAGTGTATTTTGAATTATTAAGTCACTTCGTTGAATGTCCAACTGTCGATGAGAAATATTGCTTTGGAATTACTTTGCTTTGCTCTCTAAATGTAAATCAGACTTTGGCAAGAAGACATTTCTTATAACGTGATTTTTTATTTTTGTTACAGATTCACAAGATGTCGATCTGGACGCCATCCTTGGAGAACTCTGTGCATTGGAGAGACGATGCGACGGGGATATTGCTGCAACGCCCGTGTCCGACTCTCAGAGGCAAGGACGCCCGGGTAGCACGAGGATCAATCCCGGAGAAAATACAGAGATTGGAAAAAATGAAGGCGGTTAGTAACCTCGATTTTATACATATTTTCTATAACACACTGCGAGGAAATACCTCTATCAGTGTATAATTGTACATGTACACTGTCAGTACCATCTGCTTAATTGTAGACCGTTTTTGTAGTGGACAGAATATACAGATTTATATATTCCATTGTGAATCCCCTTTTTGAAACTTCAAACGTGATTTTAAAACGAACTTCTGCTAATGACAGATTTCATTTTGCAGGGATGCGCACCGATAGTCCTGACAATGACAGCGCCTTTTCGGACACAGTGTCGATGTTATCAAGCGAGAGTTCGGCGAGCAGCAGTGGCTCAGGACACAAGCCACCTCAGACCGTCATGCACACAGCCCCTCAACAGCAATCACACCAGCTTGTCGGTAAGTAATAACAGCCTCATTAGCCAGTTCGTTAAAGCCAAACCATTAGCTGCAAATAAGAAGCCAAGTGTAAATAAGCTTCTATCTTTCTCATCAGAAGCCAAGGCAAGGCGCCTCTTGCCATCATCACTGATCTGATTCCCGACGAGACTAAATAACTCCCTTTGAATTTTACAGATGCCGCTAGTCGAGCAAAGGCGGAGAAAATTCGGTTGGCGCTTGAAAAGATGCGAGAGGCGAGCGTACAGAAGCTTTTCATTAAAGCATTCACTCTGGATGGAAGTGGAAAAAGTTTACTCGTAGACGAGGGAATGAGTGTCGCTCATGTTTGCAGATTACTTGCTGACAAAAACCATGTTCCGATGGACCCCAAGTGGGCTGTTGTTGAACATCTTCCTGATCTTTTCATGGGCAAGTGTCTTTTATTTCTCCTATTATTAGAAAAATATAATGAAGACTAAACGATTGAATTCGTAGATTAAATTCTGATTCGTAAATTAATTCATAATCTTTCATTTTAACAGAGAGAGTCTACGAGGATCACGAACTCTTGGTGGAGAACCTGCTCCTCTGGACCAGGGATTCAAAGAACAAATTGCTTTTCGTCGAAAGGCGGGACAAGACACAGCTATTCCTCACACCTGAAAGATTTCTTCTCGGACCCTCTGACAGAAGTGGTGGAGAATACGATGATCATTCCCGCAACATTCTTCTAGAAGAATTTTTCTCTAGCAACAATGTTGGAGTTCCTGAGGTGGAAGGACCTCTCTACTTGAAATCTGACAGTAAAAAAGGTTGGAAGAAGTACCATTTCATCCTGAGAGCTTCTGGTCTCTATTACTGGCCGAAGGAGAAGGCCCGAACGGCGAGGGACCTGGTTTGTCTAGCAACATTCGATGTGAATCAAGTATACTATGGTGTCGGTTGGAGGAAAAAGTACAAGGCTCCTACGGATTTCTGTTTCGCTGTTAAGCATCCTAGGCTCCAACAAGCTAAGTCAACAAAGTACATCAAGTTCCTTTGCGCGGAAGATAACGCTGCCCTAGAAAGATGGATGGTTGGCATCAGGTTGGCTAAGTATGGTAGACAGTTGATGGAAAATTATAGGACCTTAGTGGATGAGCTTGCTCAAGAAGATTTGGATCTTTTGGCACACGCGAGATCTTGTTCAGTCAGCTCTATTGCAATTCCACAAAATCAGACTCAGTATAACACGACGAATGATAATGCTAGGCAATTCACGGAAACAACCAGGCATAATGGAGACACCAGCAGGCAATATGAGAATCAGAGACAGAGTTACACGAGCGATGGGAGATTGAGCAGAGCCAGTAGTTCGAGTTCCAGTGGGTGTTTATCGGATGGTGCACCCAGCAGTTGTGAAGTTGCATTCGAATGTGGCGAATTTCCAACAGGAACGATTAAGAGGAAACCATCAATGAATCCAAAGCTGCCTCTAACTTCTATCACGAGGCAACTGAAGGAAGTCGGCGAGACTGTTAGGGATGAACCTGATGCTTGCCCAAGTCCAACTAGTTCGGGATCAGGGACACTGACAAGGAGGCATAGCCGAAGAAGAAGTGGAACTGATTCTGATGGTTCCGGGACCTTGAAGAGGCATCACAGGTCTGGAAATGTCACTCCAGTTAGTCCATCACCAGGAACTCCTGTTAGAGAGAGATCAAGTCCTTTGAATTATAACAGGAGCGAAAGTCAGGAATTGAAGACTCCAACTAGTCCAATCCAGCCGTGCATGGTAAGTTATCCTTGATCTTAAATTTTTGTCAGTCAGTCTGGTTTGTGAATTGCGTCAGCTGATATAATCTTTAATACCATTACAGATACGATTCATTCTCGATCTTTTTTTTACTCTATCATTTTTTATTTCAGATGGACTCCATTACTTCTCTACCACCTCCACCTTCACCATCCAGGGTCTCCGAAGAAATAGAATCAGACAGCGAGCCTTTACCTCCACCACCACCCGAGATGTTCAGATCCAATCTCTCTCTCGATTCTCTACCGCCACCACCAGCACCTGGAGAACTACAAATGTGCAGCTCTCCCGACCTGAGTGGCTCATCTCTAAGTTTAGCTTCTCTGCCTCCACCGCCAAGTCCCCTCGTCGGCGAAACTGGAACGATTCGTCGTGCCAAACCCAAACAATCCACTCCCACGAATTCCCTCTCGCCAAACAGCACACCAACTCACGTGCCATCAAGGCCCGTGAATCAAATTTACTCGAGTACAAACTCCACAATGAATCAAAACTGCGTCTCTCCGACGCAGACCAATCAAATCTACAATCCAGGTCACACTATCAGTATAAGAAACTCCTCCCCTCACAATTCCTACTCGGATTCAAACTGCAGCACACCAACTTACGCCCCAAGTTCTCCCAGCTTTGGATCGCCGCCACCTTTTATTCCGCCACCAGCCTACGGATTAGTGAATCACGTCACTCAGCATCTTTCGAGGCAAAACTCGAAAAATGAGCCGATCTACTCTGGTCAACCAAATCCCCTGCAGTCGATAAGGCCGAATCCAAACATGGACACTGTGAGGCGAAGTGCGATGAAACAAGGTACAAGTCATTATGCAACTCCACCCTATTTGGCTGAACTAAAAGCCTCATCAAGTCCCCAATCCCAAAGAAGGGTCACAATTCAGGAACCGCCAATCTCTCCTAAATCCAAAACTGGAACTGCTAAGAAGATCACTTTCAATTTACCACCTCAGCAAGAACCTGGAAGTCCAGCGTTGCCCCAGAGGAAACCAATGCCTCCGAGAAGATCAGACAGCACCGTGTTGACCCCTCCAAAGAAACTAGCTGCCTCTGATCAGGCACCGCCAGGAGACTTTTTGAAAGATCTTCAAAGGGTGATGAGGAAAAAGTGGCAGGTTGCCCAAAAGTGCAAACTGGATTCCACAACTACACCTCACGAAGTTCTCGGGTTTAGGGATCCACCACCTGCTGTTGCGGATTACAGAGAGACGAATGTTTCCAACTGGGTTCAGGAGCACTATGGGTGTGATAATCTTTATGAAAATGTCTACAACACGGATCCAAACGCACCAGTGGAGTATGCCTCGAGTCCGGCAAGACAACCTACCGTCAGATTTGCTGATGAGAATCTAAGTATTAACCTCACCAGTTCAATTTCTGGTAAACGAAGACCCCCACCACCTCCACCGAAAAGAGCGGAAACCACACAATTGACGACGAAAGCGATGCACTGACAGTAGCAGATAATCGAGCCCCATCCCGAAAGGAGATGGTACTGCTGCATTTGTAGCTGGTGGAAGCACTGAGTCGTCTTTAAACTTATGTTAGATTTTTCCGAAAATCTTATGCGACTTTTTGAGATAATCAATTACGATTGTAGCTTAAACTTTAGTCAAGACAAACGAACAATTTAATGCGATTTTTAGGCAGATTTCAGATACAGGGAAATTGAAGAGGATAGCAAATTCTAGGCAATAGGAAACGATACAATGTCGCGTGAAAGCGACTTTAAAAAGTCGGATAGTAGGAAACACTGCCGTTCGAGATACTGAGGATGTGATATAAACTTTAAGCCAGCTTGACTCTCCTTCTGCCCCAAAACTTCGCACAAAAGTACGCACATTTATATTGGATTTATGTTTTCAATGCTCGCATGGTGCATTCAATTAAGCAATTTAAAAACAATCTTTTTACCAAATCTTTACAATACTTACATCATCGAATCATTTTCACGCAAGTTTGAATGACCAATTTTGAGATTTAGAGAATCTTTTACAATTTACTGAATAGCGTAATGTAAACCTGAATCTGAATGCACCCTGAGAATGAATGCCAATAGACTTTCGAGCATTTTTAAACTTCAAGGAATACAAAACTTTTTGTAATCAAGGTGCTTTACATAGACATTTTTACACAATTGACTTGCAATTTCTGCGAAAATGAAGTATATATGTGTATATACGCAAGGCGCACATTTACATTAACCTATCGTTGATAATAATCATATGATTATATTATATAGGTTCGTATCATGCACTTTTTATATCGCCTATGCGACAGGTCATAGGTTGGACGTATAACTGAGATCTCGTTTATGCCATTTCTTTTTTTCTTAATGCTACTTTATAGAAATGTACGGAATGTAATTCGAATGTAACCAAGTAAGATGTTCACGATAAATGAGGAGTGCTTGAGTACCTATGTGCGCAGAAATGTCTTGATAGAAATATGTAATAGTAATTGTTGAAGCTTATTGTTCGAGGATGTTCACCGGTCAGTTGGGACAAATATTGACGCACATCAAAAGAGTTTTGTGCCGTGGTTGGGGAACGAAATCTTGAATCAATCAGCTAAAAGTTTATTTATATTGAAAATGTGTAAAAATTTGAGTGGGTAACGACACGAGTGTATATTTTATAATTGAGAAGAGGAGGCGAAACTATTTTTGATGTGCCATAAAGTCAAAATTATAGGATGATGGAAAAGGCTGAGACTTTTTGAAGAGTTGCGAGATTTTTTGATTGATGCGATGTTGCACATCGAAAGCGTACGCAAGATTGCTTCGCATTGTTCTTTAACTGTCTTTCTACAGAGCTAAACAAATAGTTCTAACATTAATTGTTTTACTAGGAGGTAATAAGGAGAACAACCATTTGGAGACTGCCACTTTTTATTTTTAGATTTCTTTTAATGAACAGTTACACTAACGTCGGAAATTTTCGGTACGACTAGCTTGAGTGCTATTAAAAATCACTGCTAAGTTTAAAATGTCATAGGAAAGTTGTAGCCAAAATCTGATAGCAAACAATCTTTGATGTCTTCTCTTTAATCGAAGCTAATAAAACTTAAAAAATCTTCGTTGGTTCCCGACATTTTTAGTCGTATCTCGGGAACCCGTAAATATTTTTTCCAAAGGTAAAAAAAAATTGCTTCCTACTCTCTGAAAAAGTAATCATGTTTTAAAGTTAGCAGTGATTTTCCAACGGTAGTGTATGACTGCTGTTCTTATCAAATCAAGTCGATAGATACATCAAAAAATGAAACGAAAAGCATCAAATAGAAACGATCAATACGAATTTTTGTGACAACTATTCACGTGTCGAATTTTTACCTGAAAATTGTCATCACGAATTTTATACTTGTATACGTTAGCAGCCGTAATGTTATATACACTTTCGGTGTTATAGGCAGTTATAAATTAGATTTAGGTACGAGGTATCGCTGCCATTTTTGATAACTTTAAATGAAATCGGCGACTTTTATGCTGCGATTGATTGACCTTTCCTAGAGCTATTAAATTGCTAAGGTACTTCTTTTATTCGCTTTTAAAATAATACGAGACATTTTAATAATGCGTTTAGAAAATCGAGCGGAATTAGAAATCGCAAAAAATTAACTGGCCTCTTTAAATAAATAATTATATACAGAGAGCCTTAGTGCAATTGGCAAATAGTAGTGAAAACAAATTAATTAATGCTCGAGAGCGCATGTAAAATTGACATATTTTATTATTACAATCTTAATAACTTGAAATTTCTATTTTATTTTAAGTTGTATGTATGTTTTTGTAAATATTGTAATGAATGATTTTATGCAAATATAATTATGATATATTGCGATTGATTAATATAAACGTACTATTTATGGAGATTAAATTTATCCGGAAAAATAAATTACCCGTCACAATTCCTAGATTTGGTACGTCTATTGATTATTTTCGTAATTTCCGTGCGTGATAATACTGATAATACACCGATCTCGTTGGAGTTTTATTTTTATTCTGTTGTAACGATATAATGCATTTTAAAGTTTATTATTCCTTTAAAGCTAATTTCTTACATCTTTCCAAGTTGTGTCGACTGCGCAAGATGCGCTCGACTTTAGAATTGTGACAATACCATTATTTTGAAAATCGAAAATGAAAATGCGCAGCAGTTGAAAACTTATAGGTATTATATTCATGTTTTATGTAAATAAATTTTTGGTATATTTCAATCACATATGCCTCCTTACTTCACCCAATCACGATAACGTTACGTTAATTTTATTTTACGATTAAAAAGAATTATTTGTATTTTAAATGATTTTATTAATCATTAAATAAGAATTCCTTTTTTTATACAAATTCTTATTGGAAGTTTATATTTTATTCATGAAAAATAGTGCAAATCTAAGTTAGTCAGTTTGAAAAGAGAAAATTACAGACAAATCAAATATTTTAATTTCTGATCAGTTTTTCTTGCGAAGTTCAGAATTTCAAAAATATAACATAACTTTTTCTATTTTTTACACCGAATAGTTGAATTTTTAAGTAACAAAGATAAATTTAGAAACAAAAATTATATAACTCGAGGTTTAAACAAAAAAATGAATGTACGAACCAGGAGATCAATTTTCTGCTAAAAAGACCAATTTTTAACCAAATTGTTGAATTTTCATCTAAAAATTCAACAAAAAAAAACGAATTTTCAACAAAATAGTTAAATTTTCAACTATACAAAAAAAAACTAATTCTCAACAAGAGAAATTATTTTTCAACTAAAAGAGATAAATTTTCAATAAAAAATGGAATAGTTCAATTTTCAGTTGAAAAAAATATGCAACCAACATGAAACGAAATTTCAATAAAACAGTTGAATTTTCAACTATAAAAATAAATTTTTAAACTAAACAAATTTGTTGACAAAAATGCAATACGTAGGTAAGTATTTATTTATGAAAAAAAATTAATTTCCAGCCAACAAAAGAAATAAGTTTTCAACTAAAGAAGATCAATTTTGAACAAAATATAGAAATCTTCAACTGATAACTTTGATAACTTTGAAGCGAAACAAAGACGAATCAAAAAAAGTTAAATTTTCAACCAAAGAAATTATTTTTCAATCGAAAAGATTTATTTTTAACTAAGAAGATTAATTTTGTACTAAAAAAGAAAAATTTTCAATAAAAATGAATTTTTAACCAAATGATTGAACTTTCAACTGAAAATGACAAATTTGGAAAAAATAGTTAAATCTTCAGTTAATTAATTTTTAACCAAAATAAATTTTAAATTAAAAACCGTTGAATTCAACCAAAATGGACAAATTTTCAACAAATTTTCAAAAAATTTTAAAAAGAAAGATCAATTCCGAACCAAAAAGAAAATATTTATATTTGCAACCAAAAAGAAGAATCTTGTGGCAATAAAATGCATTTTTAACTAACAAAGACAAATTTCCGACGAGTAACGGAATAATTAATTTTTTAAATGATTAATGCTTAACAAAAAATAACGAATTTGCACAAAAATAATTGCATTTTTAACCAATAAAATAAATTTTCAAAAAATAGTTCAACGTTCAGCCAAGTGGTTGATATGATATTATTTATTATGTTATTATGTTAATATTGATTTATTATTATATAGTAATTATATATAATAATTATAATATTATTATTCATTATAATTATATTATTGTGAATGAAAAACTCTTGAATTCAACAAGAAAAAAACGAATTTTCGACCAAAAAGATTTGTCAGTCAAGAAAGAAAAAAAATTGCAACCAGATTGTGAAATTTTCAAGCCAAAAGATGATCTTTCGACAAAACAGTTGAATTTTCATTCCAAAAATATGAAATTGGTTGGTTTTTGCCATAAAAAATAGAACACTTTTGAATACTTGTACTTTGAAACATACTTTCAGTATACAATAATATTATATTTGTGTAATTCAAAACTACGCAAGTAAAACTAACCATCCCTAAAAATATTGCAATTTTTTTCAAACTGGGTGAATTATATTTTTACTTTTTTATGAATAAATTTAAAAAAATGTATTATTAATTTGGATAATCAATTTTTAATTTATTATATTTGAATTTTCGCGGAACTGTGACTATAGCAGGTAGCACCACCTAGCGGCTGTCCTATGCAGCAATGTTTTTAGTATAAGCAGATATACGAATTTCTTTTCATACAAAATAATTGTAACTATAACTTTCAAGTTTTTTTAACTTTTCTGATAAAAAGGATTATAACCTACTGTTGTTAAAACGTCTTTCTTATCTAATGATGGTAATGTAGAGAGTGTTATCCTCAGAGGATTAACTTAAATGTTTCCATTGAAATATCTCAACCGGTAACTAACCATAATGAATCTACCTTACCGACTGTTGGTACTTCAGTGGAGGCATAGTTTTTAAATTTAATTTTCGATGTTAAAAAATAATCACGTTTTTCAAATAATTGAACCCTGGTTAAAGAACGAAAAATCCTCAAGTATATATTATACACAAAAATATTTGTTTATAAATAAACAAAAGTTTCACCATTCTCAAGTACTAGAATATAATATTTACTTTCATATTTATCATTGACAAAATTGATTATAATATTTTGTTTTTCAGAAACAATATTTACAAAAATATTCGGCATTTATTTTATTATTTTTGTATTTCTGGTATCAAAATGTTGTGGTAAGGGAAGATTTTAAGTAGAAAATACTCTATACGTTCAGACATAACACTGTCTGACTAAAGTGGTTATTTCCACTGTGAAATTTGCACACAAAAATGGAACAAGAAAAAAATGGAAAAAAATGTCACTCATATTTATACTGATTGTTCGATGTAGTCTCAATTTTGATGCAATTGAAATATTTCAAAATAAACGTGATTGACAGTTTTAAATTTAGATTTAGATGCGGCCTTGAAATTTTTTATTTAATATTTCAACTAATATTTAATTTATATTCCAAGTGCATCTAATTGAAAATTATTAAATTCAGAAGTATAAATTAAATTTAATAAATGTTGAAAAGGTCAAGCTGGTCACGTTTACTACTTTCCATTTGTCTTGTTGGCGCTAACACAACTCGTCAAATTTTATTCGTTTCTCTCCCGGTTCACCATAAAATAACATATCAAACATTTTCGGCCATAATAACATCCAACTCAGGCTATAAGGAAAAATGAATTCTATACATTTTTATTAAATTGGAATTTTGTTTGCAAACCAATATTTTAGAATTTTTAATAATCCTTTGAGAGTATTTATCACCTTTTCGTTGATTATATAAACTTTCATAAGCTTTAATCGAGTTTGAAGTCGACCCATTTTTTTGACACTTCAATTAAAAGTTTTCTTGAGTCTTTGAAGTGGCCCTCGAATATTGGCAGTTTCTATCATCAATAGGGTCGTCGAAAATTTTATTTTTATTTTTTAAAGTCCAACCCCCTTATGTCAATTGGTGATCAGAATTGGCCTTTTTTTTGACGCGTTACAAATTCAATAAATCCTTTAATTGTAAAGAGAATCGTAAAACCAAAATTACCCTTCAAGACAGTATAATGTAATTTTTAAATGTCCTTTCTGAATTTTGTGGAATTTTAATGGAACTCTTAGGCGTAAATTATAGACATTTTTTATGTACATTGATTTACATATATTATATAACGAAATAAGAAGTTTTGAAGAAAGTTATTTTAAGGGTTGAGTTTTGGTGAATTTGAGGATGAGTTTATTTATGAAATGTATTTTTCAGATGTTTTTTAACATCATATGATTTATTGAATATTTACAGATTTGGAATACTTTAAAGGGCGTGCCCTTCGTCTAAAATTTTTTTTTCAAATCTATAAAAATTAGGAATTTCTTTTTCTTATTAAGTTATACAATAAATGAAAAATGAATACAAAATAAGCAAGTTAGATTTTAAACAAACAATAAAATTATTTTTTTTTTACCACCCTCATCGTCAAGCATAAAGTTTAAATTTTATGTTGCAAGTTCCTTAATTTTTTTTTTTTTTTTTTTTGAACTTCAATAAATATTGTCCGATAGTGTTGACACAACTTCGTTGTTTTTTTTTCTTCTCCTATTTGGATGCTCGGACGTTGAAGAATTACTTTAAATGCTAATTACTTATTGCTGAAAGAAGTATTTGGATTGTTTCTTAAATTGTACTAACTTTTGAATAAAAATATATTTGTATAAATTTTCTTTTATCATTTTTTATTAATTTATTTTGAAGGGCAATTCGCATACGTGTAAGGCGATCGAAACCACTCACGATATCCTTGAAATGCTTCCCTTCGTGGTCGGGGAAAGACCTTAAAGTCCTGAGACCACTGCCATTGAAAATGGTGAGACGCACTTTCACAGAGGTCACGACTTCGGTTTTACAGTTTCATTTTACGACTTGCGGGGTGTCGTATGCTCTACTTTAGATTCTGTACACGATTCGCAAAAAGCTTCTCTGATGTCGCTTTCTGGATTCGCATTCATGTATTCTGCCAAATCGAAATTCATTTTGACCAAAAGAATTCTGTTAAAAACCGGAAGTAGTGATCCCCGAGTAAAAAAAAGTCCCATTGAGGTCCCACTTTCTTTTTTTTGTAGTAGGAGGGGAAATCTTGCATAAGACACCCATTGTAGCATTCGTCTTTAATTTAAAGACGAATCTCAGAATGGGTAGTGTCAGATTCTTACTAACTAAATAATAAATAAATAATGCTAAATATAATAAATAATTTAAAAATTTATGATTTAAAAATAGGACTACTGTACCAACAAGAGCTTAAAATATGTCCGCATGACGAAGACTAATGTAGACAAAAGTACCGGTAAGTCCCACCTAGTTTTTTTTTTTTTTTTGTTCGAGCAGGACTTTTTACAAAAAAAGTACTGGAAAAGTCACGAATAATTTTTGGGATAATAGCGCTAGATAAGTTCCATTTTATTCGTATTCAACAGTTTAAAAAATTTTACAAGTCTTAAATAATTTTTGGAATAAAAGTACTGGAAATGTTCCGTTTCAAATTGTTAATGAAAGTTTGATCATTCATTCGTAAAATAGAGTCAATGTGTCAATCATTCAGTTTGAAAGAAAAAATTTTAAAATTATTATTATTTTGTTGTTGTTGAATCCAACTGTTTTTGATTAAAATTTGATCAGTTGAAGTTTCTTCTCTTTGGTTGAAAACTCAACTGTTTTGTTGAAAAGTTGTCTTTTATTGGTTTTTGTTTTATTCTTTTTTGAAAACGGATCTTTTTTTATTTGAAGAATTACATAATTTGTTGAAAATTCATTCTTTTTGGCTGAATTCAACGACTTTTAATTTAAAATATTTTTTGGTTGAAATATCAACTATTACATTTTACGTTCTTTGTTGGAGATTCGTCTCTTTAGTTTAAAATGAACTGTTTTGGTGCAGATCATTTTTTTTCGTTAAAAATTGATTAACTGAAAATTTAACTTGTTATTTTTGGTTACAAATTCGCCTTGTTTAGTTTAAAAATCAACGATTCGGATGTAAATTCAAGATTTTGTTTAACGATTCGTTTCTTTTGGTTAAACATTAATCTTTATGCTTAACAATTAATCTTTTTTTTTTGTCAGAAAATCATTTTTCGGTTGAAAATTTGACTAATTTATAAAAATTCTTTTTTCTTCCCTGAAAATTCATTTTTTGTAGTTGAAAATTGAACTATGTTCCTGAAAATGGACTTTTTTTAGAAAATTATACTTCTTTCTTTAAAAATTCATTTATTTTTGTTAACAATTCATATCTTTGGCTAGAAATTCAACTACTTCGTTAAAAATATATTTTTTTTGTTAAAAATTAATATTTCACTTGAAAATTCATCAGTTTAGGTTGAAAATTTGAGTATTTAGTTCAAAACTCCTATTTCTAGTTTTGGCTTTGAAAAGAAAAATTTTTAAAATCGTCTTCTCGCTTTTGGGTTGAATTCAAAACTGTTTGGATGCAATTTAATGTATCTTATGGAAAATTGGTCTCTTTTGGTCAAAAATTAATCTCCATGCTTAGCAATTGAACTTTTTGGTTGAAAATTAATTTTTCGGTTGAAAATTTAACTAATTCATAAAAATTCGTTTTTCTTTTCTTGAAAATTAATCTTTTTAGTTGAAACTTTAACTATGTGTGTAAATTCATTTATTTTGGTTGCAAATCCATTTCTTTGCTTAAAGATTTAACTACTTTGTTAATACTATTTTTTGTTTGTTAAATATTAATTTCTTAGTTGAAGATTCGATATTTTGGTAGAAAATTAATCTTCTTATTTGAAATTTATCTTTTTGTTTAAAAATTCGTTATTTTTGGTTGGAAATTTAATTATTTTGTTCAAACAAAATTTTTGTTGTTAAAAAGTAATTTTTGAACTTAAAAATTAAGTGTTTCATTTAAAGTTCGTCTTTTTTTTTAAATTCAACTCTTATTTATTTAATATTACAATATTAAAAATATTTTTTAGTTGAATATCAGATATTCAATTTATTGTTGAAAATTAATCTTTTTTGGTTGAAAGTTATACTACTCTGTTAAAAAGTAAGTTTTTTGGTTGAAAATTCATTACTTTGTTTGAAAATGCATCTATATGGCTGAAAATTCAACTATTCTATTGAAAATTCCGCTTTTTCTTGAATGAAAAGGAATTTTTTTAACAGAAAATTTAACTCTTCCATTTTTGGTTAAAATTGGTTTCTTTTTTAGTTAAAAATTCACTTTTTGTTGCGAATTGAACTATATTGTAGGAAATTCAATTTTTCTATTTGAAAATTTCACTATTCCATTTTTGGTTGAAAATTTAACAATTTTGTTGAAAATTCTATTTCTTGTAGTAGAAAATTTGCCTTTTTTAGTTATAACTTCAAACATTTAGTTGGCAATTTATGTGTTTTGTTTAAAATTTGACTTTCCAGTAGAAACTTAATCCTTCTTCTTTGAAAACTTATCTTTTTGTTGAAAATCGAACTATTTCGTGTTTTCGTAAAATTTTTTTCAGTCGCAAATTCATTTCTTTCTATAAAAATTTAACTATTTTATTGAAAAAAAATTTGTTTCCGATAATTAATTTTTGAAATTAAAAATTAAGTATTTCATTTAAATTTTGTATATTCTGTTTAAATTCAACTGTTTTTTATTTAATATTTAAAATCTTCTTTGGTTGGAATATCAAATATATTTTTCTATGTATTTTTTTTTAAATTTGTCTTTTCAGTAGAAATTGTATCCTTGTTGTTCGAAAACTTATCTTTCTTTTTGAAAATGGAACTATTTAATTTTTGTTTCAAAATTGATCTCTATTAGTTGAAAGTTCTACAATTTGGTAAAAAAATAGAGAATGTTATCAAAACTTTGAATTTTTTTCAGTAGACTGACTTACTCTTTCACTTTATTTTGCAAATGAGCTATAAACTTTTATTAATAATTTGTACAGAAAAAGCTAAGTTTCATTTATTAAATTTAAATTTTGGCAGAACTCGGACCCGAACAGATCGCGCACTCTGGTGAGTGGTAAAACTCCCCCATTTTGACATTTTTACAAGTTCTAAATAATTTTTGAAACAAGAGTACCTGAAAAGTTTCATTTAATTTTTGTTAATAGGCCTTTTTTAGGGCAAAAGTAAGCCTCATTAATTTTTTTTATTCAACAAGTCTTGGTTGAAAGTTCAACTATTTGGTTGAAAATGGATGTATTTTGTTGAAAATTCATCTTTTTTGGTAGAAAATTGATATTCTTGGTTGAAAATTCAACGAATTGGTTACAAATGGATGTATTTTGTTGAGAATTCGCCTTTTTTATTGGAAAATTAATTTTCTTGTTTGAACAATCATTTTTTTGGCTTGAAAATTCAATATTTTGGATTCCGTTTTTCTTTATTGACTGAAAAATCTTTCTTCCTTGAAAATGTAACTACTTGGTTGAAAGATGAACTGTTTTTATAATTCATAAGGAACAGTACAAATTTACCACCCCCACCCACCACCTTAATCTTCTTACGTTATTTTTGGCTGACCCCTCAATAAATCGACTAAAAAAATTTATTCGGCAAAAAGTACTTAAGATATGGGTTTCAAACTTGCAAAATTGAAGGGGGTAGGTGGTTCAAAATTTCTTTGAAAAAATTATCGTAATTTCGACACGGTCCCTTAGCTTGACCTCTCTGTTTAATTTGAAATGGGATTGCTGGTCAGTTTGCAATCTTATTCAAGTTTCAATGATACGAACGTAAAAGATTCTCTTTTCTCGATTGTGGAAAACAAAGTGAGGACTCTGAGCAGTATCGCGAAATTGCTTCGAAAGCGGTGGTAATATTCGCGAGAATAATAATTATGGGAAAGGTCAGAGTGGAGGGAGTCAGTGCCGGAGATCGCCTCGAACGTCGCTAGTTCGCAGTCTGCTTTCCGAGAAGGCTGACATAAATCAAAATTTTATTACGGATAATTTTACGAGGAGACCAGCGCCCGAGAAGAGTCTCGGTGCCGCCGATGGCGGCTACCTTAAACTCGTAATCGGCGATCGCACCCAGGACCGCTTTCGTTATTTTCGCTAGCTAAAGGTCGTTAGCGAAACAGCGGAAACAAGCCAACCTCCGCTAACGTGGCCTCACGCTTGGGGAAGTTTCCTTCTTCACCCTATTTTTTCCCTTCCGCTCTTTTTATCATTATCCACTCGCTGAAAAATACTCGAAAAAATATTATTTACCGTTAAGCTAAACAGCATTCATAGATTTACATAAGCTTCGTACCTAGTTGTACCTTCTCTGGAAAAAGTGTTGACATGACTTTCAGTACTCCCCTGCATTTTACGGTCTACATTTAATTTTTACCTTTTTTCTAGACAACTGCAAACATTATTATCTTGAAGTCAAACTATCTGGGAAAGATTTACCACAAGCAGGAAATGTACGCGCGCGTTCACGTGCCACGTTTTTATTTCCCAATATTCAAAACATAAATTTTATAGAAATTTTGTATGTAGGGTAGAACAGGGCGAGGCAGCCAGTGGGGCGAGGTAGCCAGTGGGGCGAGGTAGTCAGTGGGGCGAGGTAGTCAGTGGGGCGAGGCAGCCTATTTCTTCTTATTACCACAGCGTTAACTGAAAACGTGCGCCTTTGTGACGTAAGGACGGTTAGGTTTGTCCTCTGTACTTGCCGGAAGTTGAGGGTCGTGACTGTCGCAGTTTGAAAAAATCAGCGTCATTTGTGAATAACTACTAGAAGGAACATTTTCGTGATTTACGTTTGTTTATCCTTCGTGTATAGTTTGTGTAAAAAAATTGCAGTAAGTATTTTCCGCAGACAATTTTGTGCTTAACACGATGAAATAGTTGATTTTTCGATATTCAAAATACTTTTTTTGTGTGAAATTCTTTTGGAAAAAAGAACGTGTGGGTCGAGGTAGCCAACAAACGGCAGATTATGCTGAAAAGGCTGAAAAGTGAATTGGTTGTGGCGGCCCTCGAAGAGGCCGCCTGAAGAAGGCATATAAACTCCTTATAAAACCTCGGACAGCAGCAATGAAGATGACATATTAATTTTTCCGATTCTTTACAATTTTTTATTGGCTTTTCTTTTGAGTTCCACTAAAT